>CABFWB010001030.1:0-25150 GCA_902151455.1 Timema bartmani | reverse complement strand
GGGGGGGGGGGGGGGGAGGGAGGTAAAATAGGAATTTTTTAATTTCTATTTTGATGTTATTAGATGCATGTGAGTAGAACTTTCTTGTTTTGGAAGGGCTTCCTCCTTGCACTATCATGCTCACTATCTCCTTCTTGCTCTTGCCTCTTCTCTTATCTCTTATGCTGTTTTCCTTCCAACCAACATCATCTTTGTTTTATTCAAGTTAGCTCTCATATTTTATCCAGAGCTTAAATAAAAAAATGTGTGCTTCTTGGTCTCTGCACATATATTTCATCTGCGAATCGAAATGTGCTCATGATTATTATTATTATTATTATTATTATTATTATTATTATTAGCACCGCGTCTTACTACCCGTTCGGGTTATACGCACTTACGCTAATGTGCAATGGTAGGGTGATTGTGAGATGAAATGGAGGACCTACAGTTTAACGTGGAATCCGAACCACGGTGGAGGCCTGTCATTCCTCACATAAAATTATGCTCATGATCTTTCCTCCAATTCTCCCTCTAGCTCTAATTCGCTCTTTCATTTCATTAAAGGCTCCTTATATGTAAGCATTGAAAATTAATGAAGAAAGGTTGCATCTTTGCTTCACACCTTTTATTATCTGGGATAGATCTTCACTTCCATTCACTCTAATTACTGCAGTTTGGTTGGGTCAGATATAGTATTCCCTTGGGAATGAGCGGCTCGAAGATCGATATAGGAGTGGCAATAACCCAACTTCCACTAAATTCCTGCGAAGAACATTCTGGTTGCATGGATACATACTTCAAGCTCCGGAAATCTGTATACTTATTGTCTTTAACGTCCTTGTAGAGCCTAAGCCCGTCTCACCTCACGGATAACGCCTAGACGATACAGCTGTGACCAGACCTTCCATAATGGTGCGGTTTCCTGTATTCTACTTTAAAAAGCAGTGGTATTAATACCACTGAAATATTTTGAAAAATCCAACACAATTGAAAAGTAATAATTTCATAGTGAGAAAACTATTAAACTGATCACGATTTTGTTGTTTACAAATGAATAATGCAGAAAGAGAAATTTAGATAAGTTATTAACGAATTCATTAGAAATGAATACTAGTAGTATGTTTCATTCAAAAACTATCTTGAGCGTTTAAAATGTCTCTCTTTGTCACTCACTCTTTGTTTAGTTTTTCTAATCTAGAAACCAACAAAAATGTCAATTGTCAAAAATCATTGATCATTTTACATGTTTCCTAAACAATTTTTCAGAACTAATAAGCGTTTGCCAGTCATGCACAGTGTGATAAAAAAAACCATATGGCAAAAGGTTATGCTCCCAAACCAAAGTATTAAGATATTTAAAGACTGAGAATTTTATTTTTAAGATGGTATGACCTGTCTAAAGCTGCCACCGAGCTTTGTTTGGGTCAATCGCACGCCCACTAAGGTCGGTTGGGAGGGGGAAGTACATGAAGGTCGTAGCTATTGACCTTATTTACTCGCGCACTGATACTGGTTCTCGCCTCCGGTGTATCTTTTTTCTACGGTAAGCTTACGCTCCAAGGTGTCCTCTTAAGGTCGGAGTGTAGAAGGCGAGAAAAGGTAAGGGTTTTTGAAGTTTTTACATCAATTCATTCTTTTGGTCTAAATAAACCAAATATTGCTTCTGTAAAAAACATAGAGTTTAATTTTCTTCAAATGGTGACCTCAAAATTTCGTGAATACCTTTCAAGGGTGTCCTGGAATTTAATGACAACTTTTTCTCTTCATTTAAATAATTTGTCATCTAATGACGCTATGCTCATGACCAATTTTAATCAACTGTTAATATCACAATTTTATAGAAATTAAACTTTATGTTTGTACTGAAGCAATATTTTATTTGTTTTGGCCAAAAGAATGTTTCGCCATAGAAACTGCNCAAAAAAAAAAAAACCCTGGCCTTTCATCGCGTTCCCTTCGTCCCCACCTTAACCTCATTTGTTCTTGTAGCCTACACATACTTTGCGTCATTACGTGGATCGTGTCAAACAATGGGAAAGTATAGTACTTTTTCCAATCAAAATCTTAGAAATAAAATGACTTAAGAAAATTTAGCAACCCCAGTCGAAAGTTTCACAATTTTATTATAATTTTTTGTTTCTAGCTAAAATAACGATTGATTTTATTTGATGAAGTTTTTTTTAGAAATTGCTGTTAAAGGTAGGGAAATTAAAATAGAATAAGTTTAGAAAATAGTGATGATACGCTTTTTGTTATTAATATTTTTATTTTGATACGAACCTCAATGTTTATTTATTTGTTTACCAGTGATTGGTTTTCCTTCACGGTCCGTAGCTATACTCTTCAGAAAGTAAAGTTAATTCAATTCATACGGAGTCTTGTTGCCTACCTGTGACGTCACGGCCGGTCAAGATAGAATTTACTATGTTAGTTAATTTACGTCTTACTCAGCTTGTTTTAAAAATATAACGTTTTAACAAAAACCATAAATTCTTAAATAATTCTAAAAATAGTCCTACTGTGACACAATATTATGATTTTTATCTTTAAGTAGTTTTTTTGTAAACGAATATTTTTTATAAATCCTTTACAACTTAGTTTATTTGCCTTGGTCACGAAAATAGCCTGTAGGAATATTCCTGCCAGGATGTAGATTAGAAAAGTTCGTGGTAGCATATGTCTATCTAGAATAGGAAACAAGGAAAAGGTAAAATTAAAAAGTAAGTCAATGTGTTTAAGGCGCAAATATTAAAGTGACTATGTAAACTCGTCAGAAGAAAACTGAAAGGGTTATCAACACATAGGCAAGATCCCTCTCCGGGAGAACTTCTCATTTTCTTCCCTCTATTTCTATTTTGTACATTGGAGTCTAAGTGTGATAGTGCTTAGACCACTTAGGTGTGTCAAATTAAGATGCAACCAGCTTCGCAAAATAGCATCGAAATCTCCAAGTAGGCAACGTCGATAAGTAATACGGGCCAAAGGATTGTGATTCTGTGTACACACCAATTTATTACCATGATATTATATGGATACGAAGGGTCTATGCAAGAGACTATAAATCCAAACGTATTCATTTGTTCAGTTCTAGAACTTTATGTACAAGTGTTAATTTCGTTAGCGAATAACCCGAACGGGTAGTAAGATGTGGTGCTAAATATTATTACTATTATTATTTAATTTCGTTATGTCCTATCTCTGTGGTCTTTGAGAAAAGAGCTCTCCTCAGGATGTTCGCGAGTTCAAACCCAGCTGGGCTCAATGGATTTTTCTTGAGAGATAAAATA
This sequence comes from Timema bartmani, assembly GCA_902151455.1. Lineage (NCBI taxonomy): Eukaryota > Metazoa > Arthropoda > Insecta > Phasmatodea > Timematidae > Timema > Timema bartmani. The sequence continues at coordinate 21,881 of CABFWB010001030.1, read as the reverse complement.
CCGTAGCACAACTTCCTTCGGAGGGGAAGTAAAGCCGTCGGTCCCATGTCGATTGTGGCGTGTGATAGAACCCTGGAAGGTATGCGAAAATACATTTATCAGCAAAACTTGATAGGCCTTTTCGATCTCACTAATATTGTGTGTTGATATAATCAATCGGTTTATAAAGTGCACGTTAATTACTTTAAATAAATAAAATAAATTAATGCTCTTTGTCTTGTCTTAAAATTTACGTAGAAACCCTTACGTTGCGATTGTAGAACTGCTTTCTGGACTACTTTTTAAAGATTATTCATTATTGACAAAATTGCCTGATCTATCCTATTGACTTACCAGTCAAATGGTCCTAATGATTTATAAACTTCTCTCTATATAGAAGTTTCACTTGTTTCTCCCCACCCCTAGAAACGCCGCGTGGAACTTGGGAAAATTATTACTTTAAATAATAATAGAAATAATTTAATGCTTTACTCTAAAATATTATTCAGTTTGTAGTTAAATTCCTTTAGTAGTTTACAAAACAATAAATAACTATTGTGCATAGCTGTATATTTCCAAATGATTATTGAGTAGCTAGTTTATTTTTGTTAAGTTTTTAACATTTAACGAACTATCCTCCATTGTATCTATTTAGTACATACTTTTTATGCTATTTTATTAACAAGCGCCGTAATTTCACCGGAAATCCTTGTTTGGATACGGAATTACTGTCTCAATACGATCTTGATCTTTCTTAATAATTGTGGGTCACTTTGTGATCGATGGTAGATTATATTATGTTGTGTTTGGGCGCCAGAGAGTCAAGTATCCTACCAATGAGGTATTACATATTAAATAAATATCACATTAAGTAATTAAATTGGTTTATTGACTCACTTTCTAACTGATCATAGTTTAAAAGTGAAGCTAACCGTTCATGACAAGTGGAATGACTGTCCCGCCCCCCACCTCTGTAATTATTAGTAGTGACCATTGTACCTCCGTTTGACTGTTGATAACTCAGTAGCGGTGACTATTGTACCTTCGTACCGTTGAATGTTGATAACTCAGTAGGGGTGACTATTCTCACACCCACTGCCTCGGGCCACAAATTACTAACGGGCTATGTTCTTTCCTATCTCCTCTTCTAGTTGTCTTCTTCCTACTGTTATTCCTCCGCTATCGTAAGCCCGCTCATCTCTCAATTCTCTTCTTACCAGAAACTTGTTATGATTTGAATATTTATATAACTGTACACAAAATGTTAAACCTATCTTTATATATCTACTTGTATTTTCTTATCCTTTTTAAAGTCTTACCATAGACCCGTAGCCGTGCACATGCCGTCGAAGGCGTTAAACTCGTGTTCCACTTTGTAAGTTTGTTGCCGTTAACTAAGAAGGTCTGGGTTAAAATCCAGGACGCGTACATTCAGGGTTGGTTTTCCACACGCAACTTTCACATAGATTTTTTCTTTCCTTCCTTCACGCTAGGGTTGTATTTCTTTTAAACTACTCTACTCTTTACAAAACCAAAGATTAAGTCGTTTATAACACTTGTATCAAAAATGTATCCAAATAAACAAAAGCTCAGATTTTTATAATACACTTAACTCCCTTTTATACTTTACCTCATGGTTCCCACGTATTTCCCATTATATAGATCTTATTTTTATTGCATTTTTTATGAACCTATTTTCCTTCGTATGTATAGGATCCACTACTCTCACATTTTCTCAGTCCGTAACATATTTTCTTCACATACATTTTCTTGAAAACTTCACTGTCTTAAGATCATTTCCACGCCTCTACTTATACTCCGTGATCACGGGGTATGTTTTCGCACATGATTCGGTACATCCGCTTCGGTGGCCGGATGGTCCAAAGCCGCAACTCTCGCAATAAACTAGACTGCCGAAGACAGAAAGATCGGGGTTCGATCCCGGTCGGGTTTACTGAGGGTGGGTATCCAAAATGGTTTTCCACTCTCCACGCAAATGCGGGTACACTTCCTCTAAATCAAACCTTCATAGTCCCTAACATAATAGTGTAATTAGTACATAGGCGTATAACCCGAATGGATAGTAATACGTGGTCCTAAGCAATAAATAAAAAAGATAATAATGATGATGATAATAATATTAAAATTATTATTAGTAGTAATAATAATAATAATAATAATAATAATAATAATAATAATAATAATAATAAAACTATTAGTAATAATAATAATAATAATAATAATAATAATAATAATAATAATAATAATAGCAATAATAGAGTGTCAAAATACCGGAAATAAATAAAAAAAGAGATTTATAGTAAGCCTTCATCCCTTTTCTCTTAATATTTTCGAAAGCTTTTAATTGAATATTGAAGTGATTCGTCGACAAAGTCATAAAACTATAAATGTGATTAATCAATCCTTTTTAAGAAAAATATTGGTATTATAAAACTTATTTATATGTTGTTTATTTATTTTTCCATAGCTATTAGTTTATATAATTTAAATTATATTTGTTTTAATGTATAAAACTGTGTGTTATGTTTTGGAATACGCCCATTATACATTTGCGCCGTATTTGACTGCCCAGGTTCGCCTAATGAACGGACCGGCCTTTCAGTCAACTTGGGTGGTCCCACTATATATCAGCTTATAAAATAGGGCTATAGGGTAATCTGACAGGCGAGGCATATCTTTCAGGGTTAGCATAGTGTACAATGTACATTTTTCAACCAGTGATGACATCTCAAAATTGGTCTTTCTTCGTTTTAAAAGTTGCCCTACCCCTTAATTCAGTTGGTAGGGTGTCTGTATACTGAGCTAAGGGTCCCGGGTTCGAAAAAAATTATCATTGGTTGGATGTAGGCTTACCCTTTCACAGTGATGAATTAAAGGCCGGAAGGCTGGGTGTTGTGTCTGTTCTAGATTTAATTTAGTTTATAAGTCGTGTGATGATTTAATCAGCTGATTCAGAAAGTGCACGTTCAATACCTCGAATAAATATCAAATTTCCATTAAAAAAACTCGTTTAAAATATTAGTACCGTGAGGTAGAATGTAATACTGAATTGCAGTCATCTGTGTAAGCCGGGTTGCATCATATTACGACACAGGCTACACTAAAAAGAACACCAAAGCAATATTCTATTTTTGTGTTCGGTCTTTCGACAGGTCCGTTGCTTTGTCCAAAGTGAGTCCTACAGCATTTCCTATCAGCAAATTAATTTTTTAGATCCTTAAACTTTATTTTATTTCCTTTTTTTTTGTTGTTGATATTATTCATCAGTTTAACTTATTGTCTTCCTAGTCCACTTCTCCCTTACACTTTGCATTCTATGACATCGGCAATAAGCCATTTCTTCCCATGTAACCCATCCAGTCGGTCAATCTCCGTAGAATCACCTGAAGAATATTCATAATTTCATGTAAGACTTCTTAGCTTCTATTATTAGTGAACGCTGAATTTTAAAGAGTGTAATTCGTTAAATATAACAAGTACAGATCCTTTAAATGATTTCTGCTTCCATCTAAAAAAAATAAAACAAAATAAATTTTAAAATTTTCCGCTCCACCCAAGGTCACTATTCAAACATTATTTTTGCACCACCTATTATTTATTACCTGTCCGTACGACAAATACCTTGAACTTGGTTAAGTATTTAGTGACGAGTAAATAGTAAAATTGAGTGTAAGGGGGAATTTATAATAAACAGAATTGTAAATATCAAATTGGGTGTGGAGTGCACTCTTTTTAAAACCAGCCTTTAGAGCTCTGTTGTGACCCATTAGACAATGGGATAGCGTTAACCCCTCCTTTCGCGCTGTGACGTCACATTATCTTGACTTTTAATGCCTGTTATATCCTTTCCCTGAATCCTTTCCTACAGTCCCGCGAGACCGTCCTTCCTACGCACATTTTATCGCTCATTATTTGGCTCCCTCCTTCGTTCTCTCCCCCTCCCCCACCCACTCAATATTTCTTCCCTCTGGGGTGAAAGACAGAACCTCAGCCACAAATCTTCACCGTCATTACGACACCTCCAGCGGGTAGTTCGTGACGTTTCACACATTTTATTCCTCAAAGAATAAAGAAAAGGGAATTTCCCCCCGAGTAATAAACGGTTCATTCAGTGAAGTGTATGGGGTGATAAAATTAAGAGAGGGCTGGGGGTAAGAGGTGGGTAGTGTTGAAATGGTGTGTGATATAGCTGGCAGCCAATGAACTATCATCAGTTATATTTACATTCGGTTGCTACTGCAGCACTTGGATATGAAGAGCCCCTCTAAAGATATACAAATTAAGTGAAGGAGACCAAATGCAAATTTTTTGCATGTTTCCAATTCCTGCCGGCAGGTTTGTTTAGTGGTTCTCACGTGATATTATGATCCGGGGGAACCGAGTTAGATCCTAAATGGGTGCACAAGAATCGGTTTTATCCAGATATAGGGTTTCATCCTTTTCCCAAGTAGATTATGTTATTTTTTCATTCACCCTCCTCATCCTAGCTTAGTTAACATACGTTGCTGATGTGTTTAAGGCCAGTAAAACGCGTAGCACCAAGATTATAAACTATTCGTAACAGACATTTACAGTTTCACTAGACACGCTGAAACTTAGACGTTTTCAATATGAATCTACATGATTTTATCTCGATTTAAATGATAAACACACACACATACTTTCTAATGATTTTTGTAAATCAATTTAACTATATCAATCGATACATTATAATAAATTGTAGCCCGTCAGGTTTTAATGTCTTCAATTTTTTTAGTGGCTCGCATCCGGGCTGGCAGCATATTTACACTAAATGTAGTAGGAATGAGGAAGGTATAATTTTGAGGAAATTCACCCGAATATGTGAGGAGGGAAAAATGAAAAACTACATAGGAAAACCCACCCATAGTGCACTCGATCAAGATTTGAACCCTGACTTCCCCGTTACTGTCAATCTAATCTATTGTGAGATTAATGACTTAGAGCAGGGATGGCAAATCCATGGCACGCCGACATGAAAATTATAAGCATTAAATAAAACTTTTTTCCAATGTGGTACTATTTTTTGAAGTCGATAATATTTCGACAGCTATGTAATTCAATGCCATGTCACAATGAACTTTGCTAAGTCAACGGTTATAAATTGTCTTTGCTCGTACTTAAGTGCATCTTGTATGTTGTCAAAGAAAAGTTATGAACCGAACATAAATTTCTTGTCTAACAAAACACAACATGTTTCAAACTAATACAGAAAAGATAAAGTAAGAGCTTTTTATTTTAACATGTGTGTTAATTTGTTGTCTTATTTCCCCTCACGGTGTTACTTCCAATGCTTTTACTTTAAGGTGTGATGGAAGGGGACACGAGAAAAGGCCAGTGTTTTTGCAGTTTTCATGGCAACACTTTTTTTTTGTTGAAATAAATAAAATATTGCTCCAGTAAAAACCAAGAGTTTAACTTTATTCACATGATGGTATCAACATTTGTTGAATATCTGTCATGAGCTTAGTGGCAGTAAATCAGACACTTTTTAAATGAAGAGAAAAAGTTGTCATTAAATTCCGGGATACAATTGATATAATAGATATTCAACAATACTATTGATATCACCATGTGAAGAAAATTAAACGGATAATTATTTGGTTTCTTTTGAACAAACAAAATTTTGCCATAAAAACTGCAAAAACACTTTTTTTTCTCGCATCCACTTTCATACCACCTTACGTTATTGAAATTAATATTGTCCAAAACACTCTCGTTGACAACTTTATAAATTTTCCTTATTTAAAGTTTAGACATTATCAAAATATTAAAAACTTGATTAGAGTTATTGATTATATTTCCTAATGTTCTACAAGATTTGAGTTTTAAATAGTCATTTAAAAAAACGTAAATAAGAGGTAGCACGGCACACTGGTCGGAAAAGTTTCGGCATCTCTACCTTATATCATACGACAGCCGATGCGGGTAGTGCCTGTAATGCCATCGTTCTAAATCTATAGTAAAATAAATCTCGTCAGAATTATTAACTGCAAATACTTACTCGCTACATAGCCTCTCACAATTTTGATATATTTCTATTACATGAGCATGATTCAAAGTATTTATTAATAAAACATTATTTAAAGATAACCCACACCGGTGGGCGCATGGAAAAAAGTTGTCTCATCTAGTCTAGCTTTACGGTAGTGGTAGAGGTCAGAATTCAAATCCTGGACGGATTTATTGACGTTCTTTTTCCTAAGATGGTTTTCCACTCTAAATCTACGCAACTATTGGTACACTTTTTATAAATTATACCTTTCCTATTCCTGTTCCGTTAGTATAAATTTGTGGATAGCACGGATGGGTAGTAAAATGCAGAGAAGGAAATAATAAGTGAACTATTAAAGATAAGTTCTCTTTATTATCCTGAAATTAGTACGGATCGAAAAATAAAATAGGAGAACATAAAGATGGATCCCTTTCGATAAAGGGAAAACGGATGCGGACAATCACTTGTAAATGAAGAGGCTCGGTCGAAGGTGGAAGAAGAACTTGTAAACAATGAATGAATGCATCAATCAACGATCGCTGTCAACGATAAATTCATAAAGGCACCCAGCAGACCAAACATTTCGTTTCCACTTTCCACTGCGGCCGAATAATACAAATACTTCTTTATCCATCTCAAATGTCGGAATTATAGGAGATAAACATAAGCTATTGTTAGAAACAACTTTTTTAAATTATTATTTATTAATCATGTAGAATAATCTACTTAGAACTTTCGAAAGTGTGTTACTCAGACAATTAACATTTTTTTTTTTCTAACACCGCGTATTACTACCCGTTCGGGATGTTCAATAATTAATATAATAATTTGTAGATAAAAATGTACGTGCATTTGAACCTTGAATATTATTTAAAATGAAGGAATATTCATCCTAAGAATATATTATCAAGTTGTCAAAGTTTAAATTATATGTTCATAAAATAAGTAAGCTAGATTAGCATTTTATTGGACTAATTATTTGAAGATTTATGGAACAAATAGGTAGACTTGATTGTTTACTTAATTATTTCCAAAGTATGGATTCTTCAAATGTATCTCACGATTTTAATACAAAATTAAATTAATTTTTTCACACTGCACCTTACGGATTCGGGTAGTATGCGTACATACTAATTACACCAATGGTTTAAGAATGGATAATGTTGCATTTAAAGGAAGTGTATCCGCATTTTCGTAGAGGCAACTTGGAAAACCATTTTGAAAAACCCACCCTCAGTATACCCGACTAAGATTAAAAGCCCAATCTCGCCGTCAACGGCACTGTAGTTTATTGCGAGAGTGGCGCCTTAGACCATGCAGGCACCAAAGAAGTTACTTACATGTAATCAGCAATTATAGGTTAGTGGACAAAAGTGACAATCTCGTCTTTTCTGGTTGCCTGTGATGGGTTAGTCAGGGTTCTTATCGTGGCAAGGTACACTGAAAGTGATTTTTACTTAAAAAACTTTCCTCTTTTCCTCCACAACATTTGGGGTACACCTACTCTGAATTCTACCTTCCTCATCCCTATTAGCATAGTATAAATATGCAGGTAGTCCTAGGAACTAATAAGAACAGGAGAGCGAGGATAATATACTTATGTGGCTCCTCTTTTCCAAAAAGTGTTTGTGAATTCCAGTGTACTTCCTTAGGGCCTAAATATTTCAGCAAATTTTCTCTAAATTTTGTATGTAAAACTATTTCTACCATACTTAGAAATATCGACGCATAGGCAAAGATTGAGATATTCGACCTAAAACGATTAAGTCATAAGCTCAATTTTTTTTTCCAACGGTTATCCTAAGATATTGAATAAATTTCACTCCTTTATGAAGTGTATGGCAAACAAAGCACCGGTACTAATATATAACAGCCATAAGAGTGGTTACACGGACTAACTTAATAATATAGCATGCTATTAAGAGCATAGTAAAAATGTTATCGGTTCTGAACACAGATACATTTTTTCCCTTATCAAATGCACATTTGGTTTACAATGGACGTTATCAGTCTTACCTTGATTGATCACATTATGGCACTAACTTATCAGCTGCACCATAGTGAAATACGACAAGGTAAGGCTGCTATCTTCAATTGTAAAAGGATTGTACTTCGTACAATGTTCTTACTGTAGCCTTCGACTACCCTGTAAGGTAGCAAACTTACCTTGAATTATTCCACTATGGTATACTTTTATCATCATTCTAACACAAGGGTGACGTCTTAAACCATTTGGCCATTGAAGTGGGCTCACTAAGGTATAGCTTATAGATAGGGTAATAGAATTGCTGCCTTTCAGTATAAATGGAGTGTTCATTAAAACAAGTGCTACAAATAATTCTTTTACCCCTTGAAAACGCCCTTGTTTTCCAGTCTAATGTTTATAAGTTGAGGGCCATCGCCTCTGAGGAGAAACAGCAACACTAGGGGGGATACGGAAGGGGAGGGAATATTCCGATCAATAAGCGCAGTCAGTCCATGAATGGGGAGATCCGACACAACAAACAGCAACACCAGGTAGATCCTCCGGAACGAACATTTGATTTCGCGCCAAATGTTAACAAAACGCATGTCTTACTACCCATTCCTAATGTCCGCATCCTGACACTAAAACAGTAGGAGTGAGTGAGGTGTAATTAATAGCAAATGTACCCTATATTTCTGGTAGAAAACAATTTTTGAAAAACCACCCTCTGTTCACTCCGATCTTTCCGACACCGGAAAATCAGAACAGATAATTCTACCTTTGACCACTGAAATCTTGTCAAGAGCAAGAAGAGTGCCCCTCGCACTGGCGGGCTTGCGGACAAAGGCGTTTCTCTATTTTCACGTGTTCACCCAAAAAACAAGATCAAAACTGAAATGGTGCTACTTGACTAGCTCTAAACCAATCACTAAAAAATCAGCACGAACTGCATAGGTCGTTCTGCACTTGTAGAGGGAATCTCAGCTTGAGCCACGCTTCTCGATAAAATCGGCGAGAAAGAACCAATCCAATTTCAAAAGCAACCACCTCAATCAGTGCGCATGCGCCTACAAAGCAATATACAAACAGACAGCTAAGTATATGAATGGGAAATTATTAGAAATAACTCGTTACGGTGGGGGTGCAGTGAACGTGAGAAAAGGTCAGACTTCTTGCCATTTTTATAGCAAAACGTTTTTTCTGGTCAAAATAAATCAAATATTGCTTCCATACAAACATATAAAGTTTAATTTCCTCCACATGGTGATATCAACAGTTGTTGAATATCTGTCAAGAGTGTACTGGAATTCCATGAAAACTTTTCTCTTCATTTAAAAAATGTATTTAAATAATGGCAATATGCTCATGACAGATATTCAACAACTGTTAATATCAATACGCGCAGAAAAATTTAAACTTTATGTTTGTATTAAAACAATATTTGATTTATATTGGCAAAAAAAAGTTTTGCTATAAAAACTGAAAAAAAAAAACCATTGCCATTTACTCCTCATCCCCACCTTAAATAAATGTGTGTTTTCGCTGTGTATTGATTTGTTTCGCCGCACAACACAATATAAAAACATACATATCATAATATAAAAGATGTGTTTATTCGCTAAAAATTTAAGTATATTGAAAAACATCTGTTTTAAATTTGGTTAAAAAGTATTATGGGTCAACATGTATTTCTACTGCCGTGTGCATTTCTTCTACACTCGAACAGATAATGCCATTCATTTTCAGCGAAAGTGTGAATCAAGCTTTAGTATTGATCCATTTAATTTACCCATAACGGGGGGGTAGTGTTCAAATAACGGTCTGGTTGTACTGAAGTGGTTTTTCCTAAGTGATTCCTCACTTTACCCTTACTCGAGTTTTAACTCCCACCATTAATGCAAATATGTGATTAGCCTGAATGAGTACTCCGTACCGTCCCTTACTCTCCTTGTGTATACAATGATGATACAGAGTTCAGGAATATAGGATTAAGAGGAAGTGTAACGTAATTTCCGTGGAGGAAGTGTGACAAAGATCATAATAATCAACTGTTTCCAACCTGTGACCGTGTCATTTTAGTAAAATGCCTCCATCTTTCTCTAGCCTTTCACAGTTCTTCTACTCTCACTTGCGCAATTTGTTATTTGAACCTCTTTCTTGTTATCCCTTGTGGTCTTTTTCCTACGTATACTTCACCTCCATAATTCTTTTTGGTGCTATCTTCTTTTCCATCCTCATTACTGCCTCAGCCTTGCTTCCTCTACTATCTCATGTACTCCCGTACTCCCACTCTTTCCTGGATAAATCCTGGATGAATTCCTAATATTATTTCTCCTCGGGACAGCTAACATGCTCCTCACAGAATTCATTTCTGTTCCATTTTATGTGACATTGGGTGCAAAGTATGCACTATCAGAACTTCCACAAACTATTTAGTAAAAACACACACTTCACGACACCTGGTGAGGATTCAAACCAATACATCCCTAGTACCGACAAGCCAGACTAGAGTAGATTGAAACCAACCTTACTTAGTCCGTTTTACCACAGAAGGGGGTGACAAATAGTGGGACGCAGTGCAAACAAGTTTTTAAAAAATCCTCCAAAAACATGTATATATGACAATTTGTACCATGAATTGTTGGTAATTTCAAATCAACAATATACACACATCTTTTTGAACATTTCTATTCCGTGGGTATTTAACAATGAAATAATTTCCCAAATCAGATGTTTAAAATAACGTGAACCTATGTTTCACATAAATGGTATGCCGTCGGTGTGTCTAAGCAACGTTAGTAAAAAATTACGATAGTCATATGTTCAACACTTTGAATTTTACTGTTCAATAAATCTACTGGACATCTCGCAATTTTAACAGAACTTTTCTCTCTTCATTTAAAAAAGTTTCTATGCAATTACCACTACGCTCATGACAAATATTAAAAATCTTTTGAGACTACAATATGCAGAAAACTAAACTAAATGTATCTACTGAACAAATCTTTTATTTATTTTGCTCAAAAAGTTTTTTCGTAGAGATGGGACGCTTGAATACTCTGGTTTTAGAGAGATGTGAGATTCATAAAAATCTCAAAAAAGTATATCTAATACAATTATGAAGACCTTGGCTTCAAATAACAATTTTAAACAATTATTAAAAAGGAATTATATAAACTGCTGTAGTAGGGAGCATAAAAAAACCATAAAAAAGGACAAAATTGAATCGATATAATTAATTTACTAAAAAAAAAGTTTCTTTTGTTGTTTATGATGTAATATACATGACAAACAAAATAGCATTTGTCAATGGCACAGTGCCTTAATCAATGTTTTTAAATTGAATTTTAAAACAGTTTCGCTTTAACTGAAATTGTACATTTTTAAAGATTCGAGAAATCAAATAATATAGGATTCGACACATCCTTAGTTTTTTGCTTTAAAAACTATAAAACAAATACCTTGACTCGCGTTCAAAATTTATGCATACTGAACCAAAATACTTAACTTATTTTGTCCAAAAACTTGTTTTGTTATTAAAAGCTATATAAAAAACTGACTCATGTTTCCTTGCATCAATTAAGTAATTGTTACAATCATCCTACATCGATAAATGAAATGTTAAGTCAAGTACTCGTCTTTTTATTCAACGAATAACATTCTTCAACGATTAAAATCCATGTCATGTCACGGTGGTGTTCCTAGCGTGGATATTATGGGCGTGGCTATTTCCTACCCGGTAATGTTTGTACAACCATGGTATAGTTTGTACACGCTAACTTCGACCCTTTTCTGATGTTTCAAAAATCAGCATTTAACTGTTGTCAAAATTACACACTTTTATGAATATCCCGTCATTTTATACTCCAATTATCATAAGAAGGGGCTTTTCTGACAGCTAGAAAAGCTATAAGATCAACTTCCACGTATTCATACGTCAATACATGGGATCTGGCAGTCTCATTTGTTGGAAATTATCAATATCTGTAAAATAACACCAATAATATAGTAAAATATTATCAACTTTTGCTGCAATATGTGTTTGTATTTTATAAAAGGCCCTTTCTATGAAAATCGCGCTGCACTAAGCGTCCAGGCGACTAACATATTTACATTAATGATATAAATATAAGAAAGGTATAAAAATGGAAATATACCCAAATTTGCGAGGAGAAAGAGTGAGAAACAATTTCGAAAAAATTACTCTTATCAGTAAACCCTACTAGTTTTCTAACCCTCAATATCCAACTTCACTGAGAAAACAAACCAAACTATTCTGATTCTTTAGTCCGCGTGCCCACCGGTGTGGGTATTGCAAATATGTTTTGTAAACTTTTCAAGTAATGTCACTTACCAAAGTGAATGGATTCGATATTTTTTTGTAATAACGCTTCAACTGTCATAATAATCGTGAATCGAGCATTGTTAGTTGATGTAATCCTCACCACGAAAAAACTACGTTTACGTGGCTGACGTTGTAAGTACCATGCAAAACCACTAATTATGAATAAGGAATAATCATAATTTATTGAAGTAAGTCCGGAAAATTTGAATTAAAAAGTAGATAAATATAAATAAAAAAATATACAAATTGGATGATACAATAAGGAAAAATTAAAGTGTGAAAAAATGCTACAAATTTGAGAAAGATGTTCTTTGCTATTAAGTATAGTATGACCAAGTTGAAAGTTAAAAAACCACTTGGTTAACTTAAAGGTTAAAAAGATAATGTAATAATCTAAATTAAATTGCAAGTTAAAATTATATTAAATAACACATAAGCTTAAAAATTAATTTATCTGCAAGATAAACAAATTACTAGCTAAACAAATGTGGACGAATTTAGTTTTAGTAAAGAGATTTATTGGTAATTTATAAGAGATGGTTAATATTATGAAACAAAAGACGCTAGGTACACATAATACAACTTCTTGTACAAAAATTGGACGACACTTGTCCGATCAGTTCCGATACTATGATGGAACTTGGAAGGGTGGATATGGTTTTATAGGATTTTTTTAAATATTTGGGAAGGTATTTGATTGTGTTGATTAGAGTTTGATTTTAAAACTTCGTTTGTTCGTTAAGAGTTTTTCTTTTTGTGGTGTAGCGGCTTTTAAATAAAAGCTTTTGTCTGTCATTGTATTGCCTTTTTATAGATGATAAAGAAGTTTCATATAGTTATTAATGGGTTGAGGTTGGTGGTTATCGTTAATAAGGTGTTCGGAAAATTTCGATTTTGATCTATTATGTTTAAAATCAGAGATGTGCTTGGAATATCCGAGATTAAGGTTTCTATCTATTTTACCTATATAAATTGCTCAACATTCACATGTTATTAGGTAAATGTCAATTTTATTATAATAATCAGATGAATTAAGATTGCTATTACTGATGAATTTTTAAATGATGTTGTTAGTGGTGAAGGTTATATTGTTGTTACGAATGGTTTCAGGACCAGTGTAGTCAAATTTAATCCATTTGGATTTATTAGGTGTGTTAGATGAATTACTGGAAAGATTGGTTGTTGCTTTATTTTTATCTTTAATTTGGATCAATGACGTTGAAGTATTTTGTAAATGGTAGAATGTGAATAACTGTCAGTGGATGCAAGTTGTACGATGTTGTCGAGTTTATTTTTGAAGTTTAGTTTGGTAAGCGGGGATATGAAGAACTCGATGAATACGGCTAGTAAATGTTGCAAGTTTGTGGATGATAGGATAGTAAGAATCTTAGGGAATAATGTTGTCTGTATGAGTAGTTTACCTGTAAATTTTATATTCAATTTTATTGCGACGGTTAAGTCTAAATAATTTGAGCTGCTGTTGTCTTCAAAATTTAAAGAAAGGTTGAGAATGGATATTGTTTACGGAATAATCAGAAACAAAATATCAGAAATGTTATTTACATAAATGATGAAGATGTCGTCAACGTTTCTGCAGTATGATTTTTTACTGAAGATGTTATTCAATTCTTGAAAATGTTAGGGTTATACATCATATTTCAAGGTTACTTTGGACACTAATTAGGATATCGATGATCCCATGGCTAAACCATTGTTTTGAGAATAAATCTCGCTATAGAATTTGAAATCATTTTGAATAATGATGATGTCGAGGACTTTGGTAATTTGTTTCACATAATCAGAAGAAAAAATATTTGTGGTGAAATGGTTTTTAATAATGTTAATGGTCTCTTGTACAGATACGTTAGTATACATATTGGAACTATCTTAAGATGTGACATTTGGACATTTTTTAATTTTTCAGTGAGGTGAAAGGTGAAGATTGGTGCTTGAGGGTTCAAATTGATTACTTTGAAGATATTGTTGGGATGAAAGATCAGTGGTGTTGTTTGAGAATATTTCTGATTTTTTTAGATTTCTGGTTGGGGGATAAGTTTTAAATTCAATATTGCTGTTATTTTGGATGAAATAAAGGGTTTTTGTGGTGTACTCTTCACGATTCATGAGGACAATGGTATTGTCTTTATCTGCTTTGACATTGATTATGTTAATAGAGTTGAATTTTTTTTAAATATATAAAGATTTGATTAATTTACCAGAAAGTGTTGAATTGTTTTGATAGGAAATGGCTTTTTTGATTTTTCGTTAGCTATTAGGTGTCTAGTTTGGTTTTTGTCATAAGGTTGTATGTGTTTGATAGCATCTTCGGTGTCGAATTATTAGTGATTGCATTTTTTTATTAGTGGCATTTTGTTTACAGTTGAATTTATAACCTTTGAGTAGTACTTGTTCATCCTTGGTGATTAATACTAAATTGGAAGTGTTTATAGTTCTAAAAAAAATTATGGGGTGTGGGGTGAAGTAGGAATTATTCTAAACTTTATTAATTCAAATAATTCCTTATTCAATATTATAACGTTCCTTACTACTTTAATCTTCAATGTTTTATAAAATGTTACATATAATTTAAGTTTATAATAAAATTATTTGTGGTCTTGGGGTGGGGTAGAAAATGCCCTTCCAACCCCCCATCCTACGGTGTGGCACTGCTTTTCCTTTCTATTCTCCATCGCGAACACTGGAGAACATATTAATATTAACTAAAATATAAAATATAGTAGCTATCCGCCTACATTTAATTCTTTGCGGGTTCGTCGCGTGCGTCATCAGACATCGCGTGCATATATTAGCATAGATAACTAGCTGGTCTAGTCTGCCTGTAGACACGCGACATTCTACCCACGCCTGACTTTCTGACGTCTATAGTGGGAACACGATAGCCGAGGTTGTGTGACGTCACGAGAAGCGAATTGCTTAGAAGACTTGAGCGAGAATATCTTCTTGGTTCTTCTTGCGTTTGATGGCAGAACCTCCAGCCTTAAGAAGTGATGTTAATCTGGGCTCAAGGTTTGTGGAGGATTTCTAGGCAGTTTCAAGAAGTTCGAAGAACGGCCACTGGAATACAGTGAGGTTCAGCAGTGGATACGCGGACATAGATGTCAACCCTATTTGCAGTCCAATTTCATAGGAAAAGCCGTATCTTACAACAAAAAAAGTGACTAGATCTTCTTTCATATGTTCATACTTCAAGTCAGGTGACATGCAGCTGTCACTTTTACAAATGTTATTAATTTTGTCCGCAAAAAAACTTTGTCTTTTTCAAAAAGCCCATCTTGTGTTAGTTGGGCTATAGTTTGGTTTGTCAAAAACGGGGAGCTTGGGGCTCAAATTCCAACGGAGTATTCTAAGGGTGGATTTTCCTAAAATCGTTTTCCACTTTTCCTCCACGCAAATTTGTAATTATTTCTTCTCAATTCTAACTTGCTCATCCCTAACCCATTAGTGTGGTTAAATGCGAATAGTCCGGGTAAATTCTAAGATTCGGTGCAAAAATAAACTTAATAGTGACGCTAGGACAGCTCCAAAATCTAGTTTGCTGTATGGGAATGTCAAGTTCCTTGCATATCGTGCGTGAACACTTTCGAATTAACGCGTATTCATTTGGGACCTCATCAAAAGTCGATGCTCGCACCTTCAAGCATAAATACAATAACTTAAGTCCTGAGAGTGAGCTACTCCTTAAAGAATTGCAAGTCTAAATTATTAATGTACATTACATGAACCGACGGGCAAAAAATTGGCTATCAAACAGAAGAAATCTCAAAAAAACCTAATACATTAAATTATACGTCCAGTGTAAAAGTCCATCCCAGATGGAGACCTATAGATCCTTTAATGATTTCCTATGCCTCTTCGGTGAGACTACTAATACAATCACCTACATCTGAGAAGTGCTGCGTAGCAGGAGACGACAGTCATTATGTAGCAGAGTGTCCTCTTAGGTCGATGATTGAATAATAAGTTCCATTTTGTGGCCGTACCATCCAAACTAATATGATCAAAATAGCAGGCCACGGAGGGGAAGTGAAGGAGAAGTCCTGTTTTCCCCTACGATGTTCCCGTATAGTGAGAGAACATAACTTTATGCCTGCATCTCTCGGTTTGATGAGATTAACTGAGGTGGGAAGCTTCATGCGCTTGCGCACAACGTTAATCTGAAGTTAATCTGAGATGTAGTGCGATTTGAATGGGCCGTTTGAACACGCCACCGGGTTCGCGAGTTGACATTAGATTGTGCATGCAAACACACAAGCTGAGATAATGGAAAGTATACTCTATCTACGGTGGGAGTGGTGGTAAAGGACAGTCGGAAAAAGGTTTTTTAGTGCAAACATTGGTTAAAAGTAACTAGTGTCAACCTATTCGGAAATAATTGTTGATAATATAGTATTAATAAGCTAATAATGACACTTTTCTTAGTAATACTATATTATAAATAAAAAGTGTTATCAAACTATTCTAATAATACTTCCAGCCAATGTTCACAATAAAAGATCTCCTGCTAGGTGTCATTTACCGCCTCTCCTACCGTATATGGGGTATAGAAACATATTGTAAGCAGTGGTTTATTGGATGGCTTATAGGGTGGATATTGAGAAATTGGGAATTAATGTATACTCCATTCACGGTAGGAATTACTCTCTGAAAGGTCTTTTTTCCTACCAAAATCCTACTATATAATAGCGTTCTGGTATGGAAAAAGGCCTTTCAGAAAACAATTCCTACACTGAACATACTTTATAATTTTTTTATTGTGAAGGGTTAAAGACTTTTAGCTCGTCACACATTACATTTAACTGAATAATAAAAACCAAGCATTACCGAAAATATTATGTCTAAAACCATGGTGCTAATGATTTGGTGTAAATTAGGATTAAGGTTCGATTCCCGGCTAGATTTATGTTAAGCCACAAGAAACCCGGAAGTAAAGACATGTGATATAGGAGTGCAATTTTAATACATTATTTATGATTTAATTTATTTTAGATATAAACTATTAAAGATGCATAACTTTCACTATGCACCAGAAACCTTGGGGGTACAAAGATGAAAATAAATTATATCTGGTACACGAACAAAAAAGGTTTAATACCATTGACTTAAACTACTCGGCCACTGAGGCGGGTGCAGACATGTTGAACACAGTAATTTTGTCTTTGTTGAATTGTGCCATGTATACACAAGTATGATATTGACTTGAGCTGTATCTCTCTCTGTGTAGTGCGCATGCGCCTTACCCTTGCTCTGCCCCCTCCTAACCCCTTCATGACAATGATTGTATTGTCCGGTTAATGCCCCCTCCCTACATCCTACCAATATAGATTGTACCCCCACCGCTACCTGCCATATAAAAGTTCTGTACGCTTCAATAAAGATAATGTCAAGGTTTTTAGCCTTTTTAAAAGGTAATAAAGAACCTTAGTAACAACCACGTGTGTGTGTGCGTGCGTGCGCGCGTGCCTAGGTTTCCAATTGTATGTCCCCCACCCGCCATAGCCCGTCAGAGTTTGAAAGGAAGGCTGATCCAACACCATAGTTCAGTTGGTAACGTATTTGCCAGATTGACTAAAGGGGTTCTGGGTTCGATTCCCAGCATGTCCAAAAATATATAATTAATTAAATCGAGGTTACACCTTTCGCTGTGGGTAATTAGCCAGCCGGGGTACTGGATGTTTTGTCCCTCCTAGGGTAAGGTAGTTTAGATGTAGAAGATTGTGGTTACAGTGGAAGTGAATCATTCGTCTACACTCCCCATGCTGTAGGCACACTTTTACCAGAAATTATTCAACGTCTAATATGATTTAATTAAAAAAATATTTCTTATAGACAAAACATTATTCATACATGGTTAGTTCTAGTATATTTTTATGATGATATAGAGCTATTAAGTGGTAGTTAATTTTGCAGATCCAGAGGTCCCAGGTTTGATCCCAGGAGCGTCAAAAATTTATCTGTAAAGCAGTGGGTCTAGAACAGGGTCAAACTCAGCCTCGTGAGAGAAATTAAGGAGCTACTTGAATAAATAACTAGCAGCTCCGGTTTAGAAAACTGAGATTAACGGCTGGAGGACTAGTTGTGCTGACCACATGACACCCTCTATCCGCTAATGTCGACACCATTATTGCTAACGGGGGCGGCCGCTCGGTCGGTATGGCTCGCTTGCGGGCTCTCACTATGGATTTAATATATTGTATAGTTTGTTAGAAAGGTGTATCCACATAACATGGGGAGCATAAGCAAATGATTAATGTCAAGGCCTCCAAGGATTTTAAGCAACATAACAGATTCCAATAAAGAGCAACAAGCAGGAATATTTTCAAACCACATGATAAAAAAACCCACAAAAAACAAAAACTAATGAATGGATCTTGGCTAAATTTGGGAAACATTTAAGAAACATATAGCACCATTCCAAGTTTGGTTTTCGATCCTATTTTAGAGCACCAGTTTGGCTGCAGTCCATAGTTTCAAAAATTATGGTATACCTTACAATTTGAAAATTAAATAAACGTTTTACATACACTTATAAATGCTAATATGCCAGTTTTAGGAAAATAGGTAGGGTGAAGGGGAACTCAAACTATACAATTTGTCAGTTGAAACAGACTTAACATATATTTTACTACTAGATAAAATGTGACTGAACTTAACCAGAAATAAAACCAAATCTATTATATCTGATTTCAACAAATTTTGGGAAAATACTAGTCTAATTTTCATAGGAAGAGCCTTAAAAAAATGCAAAAATATCTTGTTCTTGCCAACATTGATAACACTTTAATATACTATTAGTATTATTTTATAAGTAATGATACTATCTATCTAAAGTGGCAGCTGCAGATCACATGACTTGACGTATGGATACGTGAGAATAGATCAAGCAAATGTTCTAGCTGTTTTTCTATTTGAAAATTGGACTGTACACTGTACTTTCTATGACAGTTAAAACACGATGGTCTCGTTTCTAATAGTACTTTCTTATAATAGCAGACATCACGACATTGATCTAACAGCCTGTATCGACTGAACCAAGGGTGTAGGAAACTTTCATTCACTATTAACTGTTTGCTAAACATTCAGTCTTCCCAAGTTGATTCATAAAGATATTAAATGTACACATTCTGAAACCACATAGTTAATCAGTCAGTACAATACTCAAACACTAACTTTACTCAAGGAAACTGGCTCTTAAACTTT
This sequence comes from Timema bartmani, assembly GCA_902151455.1. Taxonomy (NCBI): domain Eukaryota; kingdom Metazoa; phylum Arthropoda; class Insecta; order Phasmatodea; family Timematidae; genus Timema; species Timema bartmani. The sequence continues at coordinate 2,339 of CABFWB010001030.1, read as the reverse complement.
GTTTATTCTGGACTCATTTTCATAAAACAAAATTATAAGGGAACCCAGGTAGTATGTTTTGGTTGAGTTTTTAACTTCTCATGTCAAAAGAAAGTATTGTAATCGTGAAAATGTTCGACCTCGATATTATGATAAATCTTTACGTTTTATGTGTGTCTGAACTTTTTCCCATTCTGTCTGTCCCCATGTCTGGCTGTCTGTCCTTGGCAGTGGCTTCAAAACGGTTTGATAGGTTTTGTTCAAACTTAATATTTAGATTTTATAGAGCTCTTCCTCTGGAAGTTTTGTGATTTTGACCTTGACCCTCAAATTATGGGTAGTTTACTGATGAGTGATTTTTTTTTAGTCTGAAAATGGCTCAAACGATTTGGTTTTAATTGGCTATCTAGAGAGCTGTTAACTTCCCAAATAGCACTTTATACTTGGTTTTTGGGTACAAATTTGTTAAAGATTAGCTAACTGACGAGTGATTTTAGAAAAATATTTTGAAAATGACTAACGATTTTGTTTAAAATGTTTATCTGGAGAATGTTTGACGTGACAAATAAAACCGTATACTTAATTTTTGGATGGAAATTCGTTTAAGGTTAGTTTATAATGACTTTTTTAAATTTGAATATTAAAAAAATAGTTTTAGCGATTGGGTTAAAATTTTTTATCTGCTAAGTACAAAAATATAAGTATAAATAGTTTATATTTGTTTTTAGTTAAAAAAATTTTTTACAGTAGTTTATTGATGACTTGTTTTTATAAAATTTTATTTTTTTGAAAATAGCTCTAACAATTTGGTTCAAAATCAGTTAGTATCGGGGGACTATTTTAAAGGATCAATAATAGCGTATCTATATTTTTCTAAAATAAATTAATTTGACAAATTATAGAAAATTTGAAATGTATCGAAATTGACCTTGAAGATTGAGTTCAAAATTAATAACCGGGAAAAGTTTTTCACTATAAATCAGAAAACCTTTTTATTTTTACAAATTAAAAATCACTTTAGGGTAGTTAACAAATAACTTTTTTTTTTAATTTGAACTTTATAAAAAATTTGGAACAATTTATTTTAGAACTTATATAAAAAAAAAGTGTTTATTGTGATTTACAAATTTAGAGTTTGTTTTTATGAGGAAAACTTACTTAATGTTAGTTTACTGAAAACTTATTTTGGAAAATTTTCTTTGAAGCTATAATACATATTATGAGAAAGTTTATGAGATTGTGTTGTACCATTTATTTCATTTGGTATTTTTTTAATTATATTAAAACATTGTCAAAACAATATGTAGAAGAAAAATTATAATATGGCAACAAACAATATTTATTTTTCCTAGAACTGTGCGCGCATTTGTGGAGTAAAGGTTAACCAAAATAAATAAACTACACATTTGATTTCAACAAACAATATAAATTATAACGTTGCTTTAGCACGATCTAATAATCGAATACAATCATAAAGGTTTAATTGTATGGATTTTATTAACATTATTATGGTTTGAATTAAATTATGGTGTGGATTATACTGTCGAGAAAAAAGTTATTACAATATTCGCGTATGCGGATATTGGTCTAAGTTTGCCGATTTTACGTGGATGTGGACCGTCCACGTTAATGCCGGAATCACCTTCGTCTTAACATTCGCGTAACATAAAGATTTTCCTCGAATTTTTAAATGGAAGTCATCACGAAGCAGTTAACTTAACAAAAGATTTTTCTAGCATCGTGTCTTACTACCTGTTCAGTTTCTAATGTGTTAGGGATGAGTAAAGTTGAATTTACGGGAAGTGTACACGCATCTGCGTGGAGAGAGAGTGGTAAACAATTTATGAAAAAACATCCTCAGTACACCCGACTGGTATTCAAACTGCAGGTCTCCTCATTTTCGGCAGTATATTCTATTGAGAGCGTGACGATTAGACCATGTGGCCACCGAAATGGATGATGTAAGCACTGAACGGGGGAGAATTTCGCATTATGTGAACATTAAGGGGAGGGATACCACGTGTTCTAGTTAGCCAATCATGTGGCGAGCAGCGTAAACAGGGCTATTTCATTTTAAATATGTTTGTGTATGATCTGCAGATGACTTATTTGGTTTTTCCCGCGAGTCATGAACATTAAAACGGTGTGGCCCCTATTAACATTATTTTATATATCCTGTAAGCTTCTATTGAGTCTTGTAGCCTAATTACCAAGGGTGTAAAAGCCAATTTTTCCAGGGGTGTCCTCTAGAAAAGCTTACTATACTTTTAGCCAATAAATAAAAGTTTGTATGTATATAAATGCACCACCCCTATGGGGGGTCCATCAAATTCCAGGGGTGTCGAGACCCCTCTAACCCC
>CABFWB010001029.1:182852-194511 GCA_902151455.1 Timema bartmani | reverse complement strand
GTATGTATGTATGTATGTATGTATGTATGTATGTATGTATATATGTATGTATGTATATATGTATGTATGTATGTATGTATCTATTTATGTATGTAGTTTCCCAATCTCCTTCCACACAAGAGCAGGTACATTTTCTCTTTACTCTGTCTCATATAGTTCGGACTGTGATACTTGGAGTTAAAGAAAAATCGATCACACCCTTTAAATAATGACTTGACAGTACTACGATGCTTCACTGTGAGCTCCTAAACATATTATGAAAAAAACTATTAACTGCTCTCAATAGCTATGCACTAAACTAGATTAAGTGACTTTATACCATTATCGTCGTTATCATCTTGCATCAAGTCTATCTGCATAGCACCAAACAAAAATGCTAATACGCATCCCTCTTCAGGATACATGTGAAGAGATAATTTACTTTTTTACTGGTCCATAATACACATGGGACTTTTCAACTAACGAGAGGAAACCAAACATAACCACTACCCCAATAAAAAAATAAATGAAGAGCGGGAAGCGTCAGAGAGATGGGTTAGGGAGAGAGAGAGATAGAGAGAAAGAGAGAGAGAGAGAGAAAGATACAGAGAGAGAGAGAAGCGTAGACTGTTTTAGGTGTAGGTGTTTTGGGGGATGTGACGTCGTACTGACAAACGGTAAACAAATTCCCACGCTGACAAGGTATTGTCCCTATTTGACATCAAACTTTTTTTTCCAATCCCAACCCTCTACCCTGTCCTCTATAACACATCTATTCTCTCCCAGCCACCCCTCACCCCCTATTTTTTTTCCTTCTACCATTCAATTGATTCCTGGTGACTGGTGGTGATTTGGGCACTTTGCCCTTCACCTACTCCGCCCTCCCCCCCACTATCATTCCTCCTACGCCCCTATGTCCACCTTCACCCACGCTCTCTTGACCCCTCTGAGTACCGCTTGGGAATGACAAGAGCACCCCCCTACCACCCAACCCATTGGGGTTGTATTGTGTATTTTTCCTGCGCCACCGCCATCAAATACATACTCGCCCATACATTTCTACACAAGTTAAATATTTAAATATAGTAAAGATTTATCAAAAAAATGTAATAAACTGATTATAATAGTGTTTTATCATGATTATAAAATTGCTGTGAGGAAGAATTTGTTTTAAAATTATTTTGTTTCGACTTTGGTCCAGTTATCATTTGTCAATGCCAAAATCACTGAGTTTGAAAAAATTTAAAGAAAATAATCAAATTTTTCTTGACTTCTAATTTTCAATAATACAATTAAATTTTATATCTTAGAGCTAGAAAATTTTCTAAAACTACGTTAAGTCATGTGATTTATTGTTGTCACTTTTGATAGATGGTGTCAATATATAGAATATAGCACCGGTTATATTGTAAAATGCTTTAAAACTTTATAGCAACTTTACTCCGTAGTCTGCCTTCTTCAACCCTACCGAAGGTGACCTGGTGGTCTAGGGGTAAGGTGTCAGACTTCTGTGCTGAGGGTCCGGGGTTCAATCCGTGGTCTCGGCACAGATTTATCTGATTGCCAAACCCTTCCTTCACCTCTGACAAGGCGTGTATTAATCACAACTTGTGAATGTGAGGAATGCCAGGCATCCACCGTGGTTCGGATCCCACGTTAAACTGTAGGTCCTCCATTTCGTCTCACAATCACCCTACCATTACACATTAGCGTAAGTGCGTATAACCCGAACGGGTAGTAAGACGCGGTGCTAATAATAATAATTCAACCCTACCTCATTAGCGTATTTGAATGATATGTTTATAATCCAAATACCTAGTAAAACTTGATAAATAAACACGTAGTCTAAAAAATGTGTTATTGCTTTAAAAGTAAGTTAAATAAATGTTTATAACTATATCGAACGTTATTGTAAGTCTCTTGAGTAGTGAGACAGGATGAAAAAAAAGCCACTACTGTTGAGACCCACATCATTGGTTGCACAGTCTAAGGCGTTACTCTAGCATTATACTGGCTAACTAGTAACTGGGAGGTCTGTGGTGGAATACCACCTTTGTGAACTGATATTTTGAAAAATAATTCCTCATTCACCTTCAACCGAATTTCGGACAACTTTTTCTCTCAATTATAACTTTTTCACTCCTATCCAATTGGTGTAAGTATAATTTTATAGTCTGATCGTTTAATAAGACGCAGCACATAAATCTACAAAAACCTTCTTTAAATTGTTTTATTATTTAAAAATTAATTTAAATAAAAGATTATAACTATAATATAGTAGTGTTATGAGTTTCCTTAGTAATTTTAATAAAACAACATTAGATCCAGCAGTACATGAGCTATATCAATGTCTACTTAAAATATTAATTAATTCTTAAAAGTGTTATTACATATTTTGTAAAATATCTGCTACTTTTGAATATAATGTTTTATTTTTATCACGACGTCTTAATAATTGTTAAGGCTATACGCAAAATACATGACAAATACTCTAATGGGGGTAAGGATAAGGAAGGAAGAATTTTTGAGGTAATCTACCCATATTTTCGTTAAAGTAGAGTGGAAAACCATTTAGTATAAACTACCCTAAATAGACCCGACCGGGAAAAGAACTCCGATCCTCCCGTCATAGATCTAATGTTACTTAAGTATATTTTTGGTACCTATAACCGTATTTTCTTATGAATAAACTTTTCTGACAGCTATAAAATATACTTGTTCCACTTTCCCTTATTAAGTCAAGCGATACGTTCTGCATCTGTAATTTTTTTTTTGGCACTATCATTACCTATAAAATAACATTTATAATATTGTAGAATTTTATCAATATTAACTACAAAAAAAAATTTCTTACTCTCTAAAATATGTATCAAATACCAATTTTCTATTAAATTAATGTGTTACATATAAGTTCAACTTTCCAAACTTAACCACAGAACCACTTAGCATTAATAATACATATTTATACATATTTTCATTTACCAAATAAATGCATAGTAAGATTCAATCATGACCTTTTCAAATAAATAATTTTATTTGAATCTATAGTTGGTTCACATCTAACACCGAGGGATTCCCTTTAATTTTCCTTCAGGATACTTAGAGGGCCAACTATCCACTGAGCGTGGGGCTGTCGGTTAAACCACACTGGTCTAAACTAAGTCATCGCTCTCGTAATAGACTGGACTGTCAATTACAGGGAGATCAGGGTTTTAATCCCAGTACGAAGAATTAAGGTTGGTTTATCCTAAATAGCTTTTAAATTCCCTCCACTCAAATGCGGGTACACTTCCTTAAAATTCCACCTAACCTTATTCCTGACATATTAGAGTAATTAGTACATAAGTGTATGGACCGAACGGGTAGTAAGACCTGATGCTAAAACACAAAACCATAAATGTAGTTTCCTGCACACAACGTGTTCATCCAGTGTGATTTTACATTCTCTTTAATAAGAATTTAATGGGTTTTTTTCCTTCAAAAACTACCCCCTCTCTTTTGTGTCCTTACAGTAGGTTAAATATTTTGAGTCCCTGAAAATCCGTAGGGCTGCACTAAAGTATAAAGAGTATAAAGGTAATACATTTATTTTGGACACGTTTACGAGTTGGGGACAGCCTTAGCTGTACAATAAATACCCATATCTGGTAACTTTGGCGGGTGAGTCTAAACCAAGGTGCAATGGATATAGGTACTGCTACTAGACTCATTATGTGTCCGTCAAATCAGGAGTATTTTAATATCGGTCTACCACAAGGATTGTGGAAAATTCGGTGAAACTATTTATGGAATTATGGTCTTAAAATAATCGTAATTATTATATTTAGGGATGATGAGCATAACTGAAAAAAAAAATTATATCTGGGACAGTCAAGAAATTGGTTGCGATAGTGTGGAGTCAGAAAGAAACCAGAAAAATTATTGAAATAAATTATTATTTTCATACATTTTTAGCAATTATTTTTGATACAAACTATCACCTCTATTTCAATGATGTCACTAGTATTACCAACACATTTGTATTTAATAGTTTTTGTGTCATTGTTTAATAGTAACCAATGAAATTTCTATATTTTTATTTTTAATTTTGCTTATTTAATAATCTAAAAATGAATATTCGTGGAGTGATAAAACTGAAAAAATTGAAAAAATTACAAATCTTATTAATTTTGAGAATCCAATTTGGAATCAATCATGTCGAATTAGAAACCAACGGTCACGAAAGTCTATTAAAAACCAATCTTTTTAATAATTTTCTAGAAAAACTCATCTATTATATAGCTAATATATTTTTGTGTTATTTATTAACTTTAAAAAATATTTATTATTTCCACGTCCTTTATTATAATAATTGTAATATGTCACACTGTTACATTTTGTAAATAATACAAACGTTTATTTATAAAGAAAATCCATTACTATAATCCAAATACATGTAATATTTTTAATTAAATTATTAATATTGCTCAGTACAACAAATATAGCTTTTTGCAAAATAACTAAGAGCATTATCTAGATTAATTGAATAATATTATAAAAATACTAGTTTGCTAAAAAAACTTTTACACGTTTTACATTTTAAAACTATACCTTTGTACACACATAAAATATATAATACATCTAAAATACTCGCTAAAATAATATTTATTCCAACTGCTGTCATCTATTTCTTTCTCTTGACTATAAATCCACCCTTTTCAGAATAGATCCATCCCACTTTTCACAGCAAGGTCGGTTAATCCACTCGTCTCCTAAACTTAAATAATAAGATTGTGAAAGTAATGTAAAAGGTTTTTAAACAAATCTTGAGTTAAAAATGCTCTTCACATATTTTATATAAATTAAATGTCTAAATAGTCGTCGGTAAAATGTATATCAATCGGTTTATATATTTGAGAACTTTCTTACATAATAACATTTAAAAATCTATTTGTTAATTTTATTTAAAAACTTTGTAAAGAATAAATTGACTTCTGAAAAAAAATCCATGGATCTTCCATTTTATATTACCAAATAACTGCTTAAAAAATAAGTCAAGTTGTGAAGTGGAAGCTGTCAACATTGGTACAGACTTGGTAGCTGAAGCTATGCAAACCTTTCTCGGCTAAGGGATGAGGATTTAGATGAGAGAGGGAGTGGGAGGGAATGGGTGAGTGGGAGGTAAAAGGGGGTAGGGAATGAGCTCACAATGGGAGCACAAAGCAAGCGCCAAACAGCAATTATAGATTAGCTCAGCAAGCCCAGGACAAATTAATGGCTAGAAATGAGAAATGTTGGCGCGAGGCGAAGGTCGGCCTAGAAAATCGTAAATCAGAATTAGTGAGTACAGATATAACTGTAGACACATACACATGCATACCTGCCACGCACACACATTACACTTTATATACATATATGTGCGACCAGTAGATGTATAAAAACAACTTTTTTTATGTTAAATAAATATTTTCCTATATTCTCTATGGATATATAGAAACATTTTTAGGCGTATTATCTAGACACAGCCTATTGCTTTTTTTACACTTGGAGCTTAAGAGTCGTAAGGGAGTTCGATTAACTTTTTGTATCCTTAGACAATAGTCTCGTTAAAAGCTTCGATACGTGTTAAACTAACTGTTTTGTATTCGAAAAAATCAATAAACAATGGAAATAAAAAAAATTAAGTGTTTTAAATCATATCTTACTAAGAATAAATAAAAATATATGTATGAAATAATAGCGCCCACTAAAAATAAAAATAATGTATATTAATTGAAACTTAGAGTTACTTCTTTTGATCAATATTCTTGGAGCTCAAGCTCAAGATTAAAGATTTAAATCTTACACACAGAGGATATTTGCCCGAATATCTTAAATTTTAAAAATTATTTCAAGAAGAAACATCTTTAGAAAACGGGACAGTAAATTTTGTTAAAAATTTGTAAAGTTTTACCAAAAAGTTTATAAAAATATAATATTTTAAGGATTATCATAACTAGTATTAAAATTTTTCAATGGCTAAGCCCCTATATATATAAAAAATAATTATGACTAAGACTTAGATAAAAACTTAAGACTCGCATTATAAAATGAAAAGATATAATACACTGATGAATTAATAAAATATTAAAAATTACTAAAAGGTTGAAATTGATATACCTTAATGTTTAAAAAAACTGTTAAATTGTGCTTTCAACAAGCATAAATATGTCACGATAACTTTAAAAATGTTTCAATAACATTATCAACAACAATTATTAGGCCATTAGTTGACGACAAGTCAAAAAGATAACATACACAACATATTAAAATATAATTAAAATAACTAGAACAAAAATTGAGGATAACACATAGTTTACATTCCAACACTGATGTTGAATAGTTAAATACAATTAAACTCGTAGGCATAACGTCTTTCAAAGTGATACAAGAGAATGAAATTGTAAGGTCTTGTACTGTGATTAAAACTTTGGATATTAATATAAGTTACCCGCCTCGGTGGCGTAGTTGGCTAACGCGCTAGTCGTGTTGAGCTCGAACGCTGAGGACGGGGAGATTGAGGTTCGAATCTCGGTCGGGTGAACTGGGGGCGGTTTTCCTAAATGGTTTTCCACTCTCCCTCCACGCAAATGTAGGTTCACTTACTCTAAATTCAACCATCCCAATTCCTAATCCATTAGCGTTAATTAGTACTTAAGCGTATAACCCGAACGGGTAGTAAGACGCGGTGCTAAATATTATTATTATTATTAATAATAATAATATAAGTTTGAGTATAATTTTAAGTATATAATCTAAGTATTATTCTTGTTTAGTCCCATTACTCCTTTAGCAGGTGATCGGTGTTTAAAAGAAAGCCGATTCAATTCTTGGTACGTCTATACCATAATCATGGCCTCTGTAAAATGAAATTAAAGAGTATTAGGAAGACTTACAAAGAGTGAAAATAAATAAATAATAATAATGCTATCCTAAAACTTAAAAAATATAATAGGTAAACAAACAAAATTACCAGAGTCATTATACGAGAACACAAGGTGATATTACGACTGATAAATTAAGACTAATCAGGGTGAGAATTAAACAGACGGATATTTTGGAAAACAAAAGACTAACGAAATAGCGCCATGGCAACGAGAGTTTACATAATCACTGTGTAAACTGATGGTTTGGAAAATAGCTATTGAAACAATGAATGTGAAATAATGAGTAGAACAAGGATGGATAGATTAATGGAAGGACAAAAAATGAAGGACAGGTAAACACCGATCACCTGCTAAAAGGAGTAATTGGACTAAACAATAATAAGACTTAGATTCTATACTTAAACTTATAATAACTACCAAAGTTTTAATCACAGTACAAGACCTTACAATTACATTCTTTTGTATCACTTTGAAATACGTTATGCCTACGAGTTTAATTGTATTTAACTATTCAACATCAGTGTTGGAATGTAAACTATGTGTTATCCTCAATTTTTGTTCTAGTTATTTTAATTATATTTTAAAATGTTGTATATGTTATCTTTTTGACTTGTCGTCAACTAATGGCCTAATAATTGTTGTTGATGATATTATTGATAATTTTTTAAACTTATCATGACATATTTATGCTTGATGAAAGCACATTTTAACCGGTTTTTTGAACATTAAAGTATATCAATCTCAACCTTTTAATAATGTTTAACATTTTATTAATTCATCAGTGTATTATATATATCCTTTCACTTTATATTGCGATTCTTAAGTTTATATCTAAGTATTAACCATAATCATTACTGCTCCTTACTTTATTATTATTTAGAATGTTTTCTAAAATGATATAAATATATATATAATAGTTTACTTTAATTTTTTAATGTATGGACAGTATTAAGACAGTACTACCGATGATAAAAAATAAGTGGTTGATATATTTAAAAGAAAGGTTTTGAGCTGAATAATTATACAAAAATTCCAACAAATTTGAATTGTTTTGATATAATTTATTTACTTAAGCTTTGTTAAATTTAAATGATATTTATTAAAACATATATGATAAAGATTCTATTTTCTTCTTCTACTAATATTAGGTCTACTAATACTACTACTACTACTACAACTACTACTGCTACTACTACTACTACTACTACTACTACTACTACTACTACTACTACTACTACTACTACTTTTAACCTGGAAATCTTACTGTAGCTTTCCCGACATCTTAAATGTTGACGCGGCTTCATTTTTACAAATTTAACCTTTTCATCAATACTTATTATGTAAAATCGATACTTTCAATATTATTATATTTATTCAAGCTACTTGGTCCTTGGACAAAGTTATATACTCAGGATTCGATATCTGTGAGTAAAAACCCAACCAAGGTTGACGTTTGTAAAAGATACGTAGCACAATTTCCTTCGGGGGGAAGTAAAGCCGTTGGTCCTATGTTAATTGCGGGATGTTAAATAACCCTTGAAGGAATGAGAGAATACCTTCCCTGCCAACATTGGTAGACACTTTCGATCTTGTTCATAGAAATTATCGTAAGTTGATATAATCACTTGGTTTAGAAAGTGCACGTTTAATACCTCAAATAAATAATAAATTACTAGATTGAATATTATATTACCTATTAAAATGGATTTTGTTTAGGAGGAAATTACATTATATAACTGCTTTGTGTATATAATAAAGGCAAATAAATCATATAAAAAAAGGAGTTAAAATTGTACCAAGTCGCTATGGTAGTTTATTTAGTAAGAATCCACCATCTTGGTGGCTCAATAGTTCAGAAACTCAACCAAACCCTTGTAATCATCTTCTTATTTCTCCCTCCAATTTTATAGCCTTGAAAAATATATATATTATTTTAAAAGTTTGCTTAAAGTTTTGGTATCATCTAAATTCTTTCATTATAATTATTTCCCCACATTTTCTTTATACTCTGCAAACGAAACATATTATTTTTTAAAATATCTTCAATTATATCTTGTGTTTGTTGATATTACCTTGAAACCTCAAAGTTTTTTAAGAAATATTTTGGTACTTGGGCACAGAAATTGTTGGTCTTAGGACGATGAATAGGAGACACTAAATTAACCCTTAAATGCCTACTTAAAGGCTTATATAATCACAATATATATTAGTAGGTTGGCTCAAAGGACATCATGCAAACAGACAAAACTTATGATTGTATTAACCACTTAATTTTTATTACTAGGACCGCTTCTTACTAACCGTTCGGGCTACACACACAATTAATTACGCACTTAATTAAAATAAATGTTTAAGGACCTACCTTTAAGTGGAATAATACGGTCCATTGAGTTGCCAAAATTAAATAAGGATAGATATGCGAGCGGTAGTTAGATAAATAATTCTCACGGTCAACAATATTATAACTTTTATATTTGACAATGCAGATTACGTCAGCGGTTTAATCTAATATGATTAGCCATCGTCAGAAAGGTGACGGCTATAATCCCATCTGCTAGTACAAGTCTTAGATTACCCATCAGCGGTGAACATGATACTCAAAAACCATTAAAAATAAATGGTAAGGTGCACCTCACTGACTTTCTACAGATTTTTATTTTTATTAAAATAGACTTTTACTAAAAACTTGTAGGATTTGTGAAACGAAATAGTAAGTTTATACATTGTTATATAAAATTAAACCAAGGGTAATAAATTAAATAATATACACTGTTACTTACTTAGACTATGGCATTAGGAAATAGGATCACTATAACAAAAAAATTGAGAAAAGAAAAACATTTTGGTCCACCAAAGACCATAAGAATCAAATTCATTTTCGAAGACCTGGATTAAAAGCTAAATATATTTGCTTATAGCTAAGAATTTATCGGTTTTATAAAAAAATATTTTAAATAAATGATTTCAATCTTTAATAGTACTACAACTTTACAATGATAAATTATTTAGTATCTAAAATAGTTACGGGGAAATGATGAAAATTGGAAAATTTCCCTTGTGTAAAATACCCTCAAAGTCATTTTAATAAGACAATGAGAGTTTCCATATTGCTATGATAAACAATATCTAAGTATAAAATATAATCAAAATCGTTAGAGCGAGTTTTTAGAAAATCGAACTTTTTCTGTTTTTCCCCTTCAGTAAACTATCCTTAAGTTTAGGGTTAAATATCCAATTCCAAATATCCTTTGGGGTGACGTTACGAAAACCCTAGATCCAAGTGTTAGTCTTATCTGTAAAATTGTTTCTGCTCTAGCCCAACGTACAAACTAATGGACAGAGAAAGGCATTGCAAAAACCACTTTGTTTTTTGTTTCAGGGGGTCATGAAACGTCGACATTAACCAAAATCTCGAGTTAGATTTTTTTACGATCACAATAGAATACTTTCTCTCTGAAGTATCGAGAGAAAGTAAAAATGTGTGTGAACATGGGTCACATTTGGCCTCGTTTCCAAGTTACAGTCAAGTGATTTTATTAAACTGATTGTTTACCTTACCACCACATTTTAACCAGAGTAGCCAGAAATTTCTTAAACGAAAGATTTCTTTTAAAAAACTAACAGGTCATGCAGGAACCTACTGGCTGGCCTGGGCGTTCCACGGACTTAAATCCATTTGATTTTAATTTGTGGGGCCACTTGAAATCAATTGTTTAGTTAACACCCATTTACAGCGCTGACATACTTCGTCTACGCATTAAAAAAAAGGCTGCCAACGAATCTTACAAACACTAATATTTTTGAGAGAGTGCGGCACTGTACGATATGACGATTGCAAATTTGCATTCAGTTCATAGGTGGACACTCTATCTTCCTATAGCTTTAAGCAGCTCCATAATACTAGAGTACAAAAGCATGACTATAGTTCGGAAACAAGGTCAAATGTTTTGGTTTCGTGTCCACCACTGAAGCGGGTCCCACGTGAGACGGTGCATCTGTATATATACATAGATCATTTAGTGCTGACTGACAGCTCTGAAAAGTTACCAGACCAAATTATGTATCCCTACGACGAACCATATGATTTGCAAAAACATGTGTTTAACAGCTGTCACTTCAGACAGTCAAAATTTAGGTATATACCTAAATGTTGACTATCAGAATTCAGCTGTGAGCTGTCAGTCAGCACCAAAGAAGCCATGGGGCTACTTTATACACAATAATGCTCCATGTCTAAACAGCCCGTCCGTGGTATCTACATGTTTACATTAATAAGGTACGAATGAGGAAGAAAGAAATTATTGAAAAGGTGGTCACATTGGCTTAGAAGGCTAGTTTGGAAACCTTTTAGGTCCATTCAATCTTAAAACACCCGCACGGGATTCAAACTTTGATCATCCCGTAATTGAGGAAATCTACAAGTCGAGAATAACGCCTTTTATACGCATTCCCATCAACCTGTGTCACAATAATCTATATCCAAGTAAAAATTATAAATACGATACATACAATCATAGAAATAAAATTAATGAGTATAAAAATCTGAATTTTTTGTCCCCGGTTATTTAAACCAATATTTCCGTCACGTGTTCAGCGAAATGGTTGTTTAAACGTCTAGACCGCAAGGATATATGGGTCCGCACCGTCTGCCGTGTCTGAACACAGGCAATAGAACAGACGTTACAATGGGCGCCCACACAATGGACATGTAATGTAAACTTGGCCCAGGGCCATTATTGGACAAACAGGCCAAGCACAGGGTACGTGTTTTTTTT
>CABFWB010001029.1:90943-182500 GCA_902151455.1 Timema bartmani | reverse complement strand
GGTAGGGAAATATGGTGACAAGGGGCTTGGTCTGAGGGTGCCAGTGGAAAACATTTTTCAACTGAATTAATAGTAGTTTTGTACTATTTTTTAAGAGAAGCTTTCACTTTGGGCCAGTATAGTCAAATTTCAGTACAAAGATAATTTTAGACACTCCGAATATTTCACTAGCTTAATTTTTAACACTTCATGCTGGATAAACACTTAAAGGGATGGTCTAGCTAGATTGAATGTATAATAAATATACCTGCATTTTCGTGGAGGGAGAGTAGAAAATATTTTGTAAAAGCCATCCTCAGTTCATTAAAATGGAATTTGAACCCTGATCTCCCCGTATTCTGAAATATATTTCCCTTGGTAGAGGGATGCCATAGACTATTCTAACACCAAGGTGTTTTTTTTAAATATTAAAAAGGCCCATAAGTTAATTTTTTATGTCACTTTTGGCACATGTATAAACTTCTACAGCTCTAAATTAATTGAAATATTGTCAATACTTTGCACTTGTTTGTGTTTGTTATAACTGTTTCGCCTCATCACAATATACATTTCCTCATTATATCCATCCCAAAATTATTGGGGAATGGCATGAAAGATACAAGTATGATTATTTTTATTGTAAGCTTAGGGCAAAAATTTACTTCTTAAGACGTTAAGGACCTTTATCTGTCAACGTACCTTTACACCATAACGCTTCTTAAGAGAATTATACAGTCATTTGGCCAAGAAAGGACATACACGCGTGAATTTATATTTTAGAAGTGTGTTTCGGTCTGAACACTAAAATTACATCAAAATTACACTAGAACTCAATCAAAACTCAGCCTCGTTTTTATTACATCCCCAAGTCGTTAGAAGCCCTTATTTCAAACCCGTAAAGCCAAAATCATAACTATTGTATTTACTCCAAATAAGTTTCAAATAGCAATGTTTATTTAACAAATTGTAGACTAAATCAGTTCGAGAATTAAGTATTATTTCGGAGACTGTTCCTGACCAACTGAGACGTCTATTTTCCCAGAAGTCGACCTTGGTGGTCTTTGGGTAAAGGGCTTTCATCAAGACCAGATGTTTGTGGGTTCAAAATCAGCCGGGGTCAATGGATTTTTCTCGAACGATAAAAATCCATAGCACAATTTCCCTTGGAGGAGAAGCTAAGCCGTCAATCCCATGTCGGTTGTGGCATGTAAAAGAACCCTGGAAGGTTTGTGAAAATACCTTTACCGACAAGATTGGTAGGCTCTTTTGATCTCGCTCATAGAAATTATCATGTCCTGAGATAATAAAATTTGCTCAGAAAGTGCATGTTAAATACCTCAAAGAAAAAGAATTAAAAATTTTTTTTTTCCGGATATCTTTGTACATAGTCAGGGTAATTAAGCACCTCAAAACAAAGAAAATATGTAAAAAACAGGGAGCTTTGTGTGAATTAAAAAATTATTAAAGACGTCAGGAAATTTTTAAGACTGCACTAAATTTTAAGTTATTTTTAAAATTATAATACGAATAATACTATCCCAAACTCATGTATTTAAAGTCATACATGCAGGACTTTGAAACATTCCCTGATTAATTATCGTTTTAAGACAAGATCTCATTAATATCCGTTGACTACTCAAGATGGATAGTAAGTGGGAAAATAATATTTTCAAAATGTATACATAAATATTATATTAATTTGTTAGTTATGATTTTACAAAGAGGAAAACAATAATGGGTCAAGAATTAAATGGAAAACAATTATAATTTTTTTTTGAATATATATATTTTTAAAGTAATAAGTAAATTACCTTTTTGGTCCAAATATTCTTTTAAATTTAATATATTTCAGAAATTTAAAGCTTATAAGCCCTTATGATTAAGAGAATGGGTTTTTATTATTTTAATTGGCTCAACCTAAAACGTTATTGAACTTTTAACATAATGGTACTTCTATTAAAGACTGCACCGTTTCATTTGTTGTGTATTTAGCCATGTCACACAAATAAACATTAAATGAAGGCAAACAACATACCTTTGTGAATGTGTGTGTGTGTGTGTGTAAGCACAAGGGATAAAAATGGGTGGTATGGAAGGCAGGGGTTATTAACCAGTCACTTCACGTTTTGTCCTAATGCTCCTTGCCAAATCCTCTTCAGGGACGTAGCGAGCTAATCTTCAACTCCAGTCGCTTTTATCAGACATCTCGTCGAAAATCGTGTGCCCAACCCTATTTCCTTCCCCCTTTTAACCCTTGACCCTTTTGAGAACCCTATCCGGTACAGAGGAGATCATGCGCTGTTTGTACCCGGGAGTGCGTCACTTTGCTGCGTGATCAGATACAGGGCTAGCGTTGTAACCACCCGCATCGGTGCTCGCACGAACTAGGACCGCAACCACTTACAAGATACAAACAAACGCTTGTATATAAACTGTAACATTCAAATAAATGCACTTAACCTTACGTGCTATTTTCTAATTGGAGCTCGTTTGTAAATGACGTGATGTTTTTTTTTTATCTTTTAGGCCGTCCCTTCCCCGACTTAAGGACTCGTAAGTTTTTCCGTAATCCCCTTTTATCCCCTCTATATCTTACGAATTTTTTAACATTTGGGTTGGTAGATTATTTCAATCGTTTAGTTAATCTTAGACATAAAGTTTGGTAATAAAGCCAGTGTGATGAAATTTTAGAGTACTTTAATATTGCAGTAAAATTAGGTGTAAGACATTGTAAGCAAAATAAATAAAAGTGAAATTAATTAATTTATTTATTATCTAAAAAAAAAATTATTTAGATTTTTTCTTACTATAATCATTGATAAAAAAAAACTAATACGTTATATGGATTCTGAACCCCCTCACCTTCGTAATAGTGAACCTTGTTCCACCCCCCTTACCCCAGTTTACCCCAAAAAACCCTAAGTAATTAAGGACGGCCCTTTGTGTATTAATTTTCTTGAATGCATTCTCTTTAATTGCTATAGTTTTGGCCATTTTAATCGTAAATAAATTTTTAGCCTTCGAATAAAGTAGTTAGTTCCATTACAGTTTCACTTTACTAACCAAAACAAACTTGAATACCTGCATGCGAGCTATCGAATATTTTCACAGCCATACTCAGTGATAACACAACACCAATCTGCCAAAATGTTCTCGAATTTTCCCAGAAATAATTGATGCCACAAAACTTATCCATCTGACGCTATCGTATCGAATAAAGTATTCTCCGCGGGTAATTATTTTCGCCTTGCTTTGATTCGTTTCGATTTTATTTGGCTGGGTGTGAGTGGGTCCATTTAAATATGTGGAAATAATACTTTTCTAGCTGCCGCACTTCGATTCGATTCGGCCAGCTGGGCGTGAGCCTTAATGCTGCCTTCACACACATTTTATCACATCACGTTTTACTATCTGTTCATTCTGTACGCATTTATTCACACTTATGTAGTAGGGGTGAAAAGGTATGGTAAATATAAAATTTACTCGAATTTTCTTGTAAAGTTGATGAGAAACCATTTTAAAAAACAACTTCATTATACTCGATTGTGACTCAAACTTAAACTTCCTCGTCATCGCAAAACTCGACTAAACGAACTGAATAATCAGACCGACGGTATTCAATCTAGCAAATTGAATGGATGGCTGAAGATGTGTGCATCATGGATCGATATGTGTATCACTGTGGTTATCCTATCGCCTTTTTCAAAACTGGTCACGGTACAATTCATCTAAGTTACTTTTTATAAACTCTATCATACCCTTTAAGTTAAGAATCCAACTTATATTTGTGTTAAAACGCTACAATAAAATAAAAAATACCTCATCAACTTTTATTGGCAATGATAGTCAATTGCAAGCCTAACCCTCTGACTGTGTAACCATAACGTGTCAATGAAGTTTGATAAATGCGTTATAATATAATTTTGTAAGAAGCGAAAACTATAAATTGTCCATGTGTTTATTTTTTTCTCAATACATTTTCTACAGAGAATAAAATGTGTTTGCTTGTAACGTCTTCCTTTTTGTTTTTCAGTCCCGCCAGAGAAGTTGGTAATCCTGGATGACAAGGGTTCCCACATCCCCCACTACAACCTGGGTCCCTATAACGAGGGTTCGTCAGTGGACATCACGTGCGTTGCTACCGGAGGTACGTGAGACGTCGTATGAGAGAGATGGAGAGAGATATACCTAGAGTGGGGCGACAATCTTTTCAAAAATATGTAAAAGAGAAAGTGACCTTTTTCAAATATACCTAGGGCTTGTTAGCACCAAAAGTGGTGGGACTCCTTTTTGATAGGTTTGAGAATAAATTATTCTCGTTGTGGAACATTATTAGGTCTCTCTATTTTATATTCTCTCTTTCTTTTTATTTTATTATTTCTCTTTCTTTTATATCTTCTTGTTTTTCTTTCCATCCTCTTTCTATCTCGATATAGGATACTCATCATTTCTTATATTCTTTTTACCAATATTTTTCTTAATTCCTTAGTTCGTTCTTATTTTGGCTTTCTTATTCTTAATTTTATTATTTATCTCCTCCTTAGATCATTTTCTCTCTCCTTTTTGTCTTAATATATTTCTACCTCTTCAATTTTTTTCCCTTTACACTTATTTTCCTTTGTATTCATTTTTAACTAATTTAGTAATAGACTAGTTTAATTTATTATCTTTTCGTAGCTTTGTTTTTCTACTTTGAGCACTGAATATGAAAAATAATAATAACCAAGTTTTGGTTCCTCTCTCTCGCTATTAAATTTGAATACTCTCCCTACAAGCTCTTAGAAGAAATGCAGCTGATATCGCCAAATATAACATTTGTAAATAAACTCTGAATATATACAGAGTGCTTAGCTTTCTCTTAGCCCCTGAGTTTCCCTTATAACTTTCAAACTAATGGACGTAATTATTGTATGAGAAGCACTCAGGGGCCGAGAGTGAGTGAAACATCCTGTAGTACTCAACCTGGTTTTTCAACGTCAATACTTAAATTTTTATCTCACCAGGATAAAAAAACATGTTATTGCAACAAAGCAAAACCTATTTAATCATATGTACCTTTCCGAAGACCATCCATAGTCTTCTTATTTTTATTTCTTAATACCTTATACCCACTGAAGAGGGGTGGAGGATACATATTGATGAGTCACATATTATTATTTTTTACTACAGGACATTGTTAGGATAGATAAATCTTGTAGATTAAAGTGGGCTGGACATGCAATTATAATGGGAAACTCTAGAACTATTTTCAGGGTAATGACTGGCAAACCTAATAAGAAAAGACCATTGGGAAGACCTAGCTATAGATGGGAGGATAACCGTAGAATTAACCTGAAAGAGATAGGGAGTAATGAGGTGGACTGGATAGAAATATCTCAAGATAGGGATAGGATGCAATGAGGTGGACTGGATAGCTCAAGATCCCTAGGGATAGGGTGTAATGAAGTCGACTGTATAAAACTAGCTTAAATGTAGGGGTAGGTTGTAATGAGGTGGATTGGATAGAGCTAGCTCAATATAGGGATAGGGTGTAATGAGGTTGACTGGTTAGAACTAGCTCAAGATAGGGATAGGGTATATTTAGGTGTACTGGATAGAACTGTCTCCAGATAGGGATAGGGTGTAGTGAGGTGGATTGGATATAACTATCTCAAATATAGATAGGGTACATCGAGGTCGATTGGATAAAGCTATCCCAAAATAGGGATAGGATGTAATGAGGTGGACTGTATAAACTAGCTCAAGAAGGAATATAGGTAATGAGGTTGACTGGTTAAAGTTATCTAAATATAGAGATAGGGAGTAATAAGGTGGACTGGATAGAACTAGCTCAAGATAAGGATAGATGGTGTATTTTGGTATGTGTGTTAGTATTTAAAGTTTTCAGTCTTGATTAAATCTAAAAGTTTATTATATAAATCTCGATCATAACAAATTAGTTTGATCTTAATAGCTTTCTAAAACTCAATGTAAAATATTTGAAATGAAAAAAGGTTAATAAATATCACCCCTGGTCCTGTACATAGAACATTTAATCACTTTTGTATGAAGGTCAGTAATCTCTCTATAAATCTCAGAGAAAGTTCTAATTTCGATATTCATGAGCTCACTTCATCCCATGAATGATTTATATAGGTTACCTATAAAGTAGTTTCGGAATTAAATCCACCTGCAACAAATAAATACTTTAAAACCAAAATATTAAATTTAATCGCACCGTGGATAAGAAATTAAATACAAAATTATTGAAAAGAAAATTGACCAAATAAAAATTCAATATCTAAACAAACTGGATTGGGGAGAATAAGTAATTAATGTCAGCCCCAGCTTGTCGGAATTTCTGATGGAAGGGGAAGTTGGGAATCGAACCCCTACTGGTAATAATGAGTTTATTTCCCACTCTCCCTCGATGCAAAGGCGACTACATATACTCTTAACTCTACATTTATAGTTGATAACCCAATAGCATTCCTAATATGTTTATAGCTTGGGCCTTAGACAAAGAGTAAAGACTCGGTAAACAAAAATTTGGGCCCAAAAGTTATGTTTTAGTGAGCTCTCATCAGGATAAATCCATTTATAGTTTTTTATTTAACTTTTATTGAATATAAAGTGTAGATATGAGAGATATTATTTATGATAGTTTTATATATATATAAAAAACAACGTGTCTTACTACCCGTTCGGGTAGTACGCTAATGGTTTTAAGGATTAGGAAGGTCATATTAATTGAGAGTGTACCCGCATTTGAGTGAAGGGTGTGTGTAAAAACGTTTCCTAAAAACAACTATCAGTACATTCGACCGAGATTCGAACCTCAATCTCCCCATAATCGGCGGTCTAGCCTACTGCAATAGTTGCGCGTTAGACCACGCGGCAAGTGAAGCGGTTTATATAATATTCTTCTTTGTGTTTACTATCACTTAGTACTTATTACAAGTAAATGAAACTATAATTAAGTGTATAAACACATGGATACTTGTTAACTAATTAATATAGAAGTATTTTATACATGCATTAATTAACTAACTAAAATATACCACCAAATACAATATTATATTTTCAAAGCTTATGGTAGACATTGGGCACTAAGTAATCTTAATTATGACCGAAACCACTCGTCCTAGTTGCAAATTCAAACAATTATGGGTTACATGCAAATATTATTCTGACACTCTGGAAACTAACATAACCAACTTTTAAAGTGTTCAATGAACTTTATAAAGTGTTAGCTGTTACTTCTCATATAAGTAAAATAAATAACAGTACTTACATAATTCACTAAATTTGCGATATCCTAAGTCAGTGGGTGACGTATACTATATTTTTATTGAGGTTTCCATATACCTGGAATACCGGTAGAACCTACAAATTATAGGATTTTTTTTGTAGCTGGAAAAAAAATCAGTAAAAATACAGCGAATATTACAAAAATCTGCACAATTACTGAAATTTTTTTGTGAATTTGGAACCCTTAACAGCAAAAGCTTTAAGCAATGGTCTCTTGCATTGAAAAAAGAGTGAACTGATTTATAAGCACGCTGATTAAATAACATGCTTATCTTACCCCTTTCCCCTACTCTCTATCAATGTCCTTAAAGCATAAGGTTGCGTAACGAGCCTTTATTTCCATATCTAAACCAAATATTCCTGCTCTAAACACTAACGACATGACTATAAGCTTGTCAATTTTAAAATTCTGAAAATTGAAAAATGACAATTGGACAGGGAAATCGAACCCGGGACATTTGGCTTAGTACGCCAATGCTCTACCCACTGAGCTATCCAGGAATCGTCCCGTGTCCACGGTCATTCTTTACTCATATTTTAAGGCAGAGTCTATTATGGACGTGTGGACGTGTGGACGTCCATAATAGACTGCCTTAAAATATGAGTAAAGAATTACCGTGGGCACGGGACGATTCCTGGATAGCTCAGTGGTTAGAACATTGGCGTACTAAGCCAGATGTCCCGGATTCAATTCCCGTGTCCAGGTGTTATTTTTAAATTTCCAGAATATTATATCTAGATGGAGTAATCCTCACTAAAAGCATAAATGATAGCTTTGGCTATTTGATTCTTCTCAATTTTAGGAAGAATGAATTTTAATTTATCTATACTACTTTCTAAAGTGTCTGGAAAATTGCTGTCAATCCTGATCCAACACCTTGATCAGTTGATAGTGTGTTTGTCTGCCAAGCAAAGGATCCCGTGTTTGAATTATGGCAGGGTCGAAAAAAAAAATATTGGTGAAATGTGGGTTTCCTCTTTCACAGTGATGGCCTAACGGGGCTAGGTGTTGTGTCTGTTCTAGATTTAAGTTAGGTTATAGGCCATGTGCTGATATAATCAGTTGGTTGAGAAAGTGCAAGTTACATACCTAAATAAATGTAAATCGAAAAAAAAATGTAAAAGCTGGAAAACTTAGGGTATTTTGTATTAAGAAGATAGTGGCAACTCTGACTGTCAGGCGGTTAGGGATTGACTACCGGCATCACCAATATATTTACAATTACGGATCGACGTGGTGAGCTTCCCTTTTCCCTCTAATGGGCTGGGTGTTACGTCCGTCGGTAAGCTATTTTATGAGTCGTTTGTTGATATAATCGGTTGACTCAACAATTCTACTTTAAATACCCCTATTAATATATCAATTAAATCAATACATAAAACCCAATAAAAATATAAAAGGATTTAAAATGAAATGTTTTATATTAAGGGAGTAATTCAAATCCATGTTGACTTTTTTTTTTATTACTTTCCGCTTCTTTTGTTCCGCCAAATGTCTATAGAAATAAATAAAAAAAAACACAAAAATTGAGACCATTATTCACCATTATTCCCGCAGATAAAACGTAAAGCGATGTGAATGTAGGAGTTTGGAAGGGGATGGAGAGAAATGGCAAGGTAATACCGAGTTAGCTACTATCACAAAGTTAGAGAGGAGGGAGGCAAAACCTTTCTACCTCTCTACTATCGAGAATCAATGAGCCAATACTTGTTCAATACACCACTTGATACAGTTTGTTTTCCATCCTGTGAGTGGGGGAAGGAAGGGGTGGAAAAAAAAAGGGGGTTTGGGGACTCTTAAAAGGATGAGCTGAGGGCCATATTACAAAACCTGCTTAATAGGATTTCCTCTCAAACGTTTTGGAATTATTGAATTACCTCAAAGGAATACTAGGTCAAATAATAACTGTTAATCTCCCCTATCGATATCCATGCGGTACAAGTTATATTATGATACCACATTAATATTAGTGAAGGCACCTATAGCTATATTCATAGCAATAACAAGAGAGAGAAAGAGTGATAGAAGGAGTGATAGGAGTATCCACTCCAGACGCTGATAGGATGGACGAAAAAAAAGTTTGCTATTAATCACACAAGCTAAATAAGTGATACATTTTATTTGACTACAGTCAATATTGATTCCACTTTGCATCAGCTTGGCTCAAAACACCAAATATCACTCTTTCTATTTCACACTTAATACTGATGAGGCTTTGACTTATCAACCAAACTACAGAGAGCAGGGCAGTAGGCCCAGATTATGGATGACTTATTCAACCAAACTACAGAGAGCAGGGCAGTAGGCACAGATTGTGGATGACTTATCAACCAAACTACAGAGAGCAGGGCAGTAGACCCAGATTGTGGAGGACTTATCAACCAAACTACAGAGAGCAGGGCAGTAGGCCCAGATTGTGGATGACTTATCAACCAAACTACAGAGAGCAGGGCAGTAGACCCAGATTGTGGAGGACTTATCAATCAAATAAGAGTATGCTTTATTTTATACAATTTGGACTGAAAATTTGTCAAAAACGTTTTATACCAATGTACAATATGGACAGCCAACAGTCAAGCCTACACACTTTATGAATTGACTATTATTTAGTCGAAAGGAAAAGAAAGGGGCAACTAATATTATTTTTCACAGTTACAAAATATATCTTTGCACGGAACTAGATATTTTATAAATAAATGTTCGTTTAAAAATTCATCATATTCGCTTGAGCTATAAATCTTAAATTATTAATAATTTATTACTATAACTTGGGTTTATTATAATACACAATTAATATATTAGTAACTTAACATTACATTTAAGCTATAATATTTTTCCTAAATTTATAATATAACCTATAAGATAGAATGTTTTCTAAATTTAAGTAATCTAATATAACATTTATTATAACCAGGACGTCCTCCGCCCCGAGTCACGTGGTGGCAAGAGAACGCTCTACTGGACGACTCATTCGAGCAGCTCTCTGACGGCCGCGTCCAGAACATCCACAAACTAGAGCGTCTAGGGCGTCGCCACCTCAACACCGTGTTCACGTGTCAAGCGTCCAACAACAACCTGGTGGCGCCCATTTCCAGCGCCGTCACTATCGACATGAACCGTGAGTATCTTGACTACGACGCTTTTCATTTCAATCCTTTTCAGGGATCTTGAGGTTATGTAATGCCAATTAATGCTAGGACAAAGACTTATCTGCAGTATGACCTGTGTGATGGGCGCATGCGCGGGCAATGAAACTTATACATGTCGCATACGCGTCAACTTTCTTCGCAGCTGCGCCTTATAACCTCGCTTCTAGCTATCTTTGCTGGACCGTGTTGCTAAAACCATTATAACTATGTAGGAGGAATTATTCTTACTAGAGCTATGTTAGTAATAATAATAATTACTATTATTATTATTAATAATATATATATAAATAAATATATATAATATAATAATAAAATTACTAGAACTATGTTAAT
The DNA here is from genome assembly GCA_902151455.1 of Timema bartmani. Classification (NCBI taxonomy): domain Eukaryota; kingdom Metazoa; phylum Arthropoda; class Insecta; order Phasmatodea; family Timematidae; genus Timema; species Timema bartmani. The sequence goes on along the minus strand of CABFWB010001029.1, from coordinate 171,748 downwards.
AATAATAATTACTATTATTATTATTAATAATATAATAATATAATATATATAAATATATATAATATAATAATAAAATTACTAGAACTATGTTAATAATAATAATATATATAATATTACATTATTATTATAATAATAATAACATATATTATTATATTATTATTATTACTATTATTATTAGCATAGCTCTATTATTATTATAAGAATGATTTAGCTAACCTTACCTTAAAAATGTATTCCTTTTATCTGTTTCTTTCTATTCTGAATTTACACTCACTGCTCTAACTGTAGTAGAAGCTCGTGGTGCGTAGATAAGTTAATTTAAGACAGGATAACTAAGAGGTTATTTTTGTTATTTTACTACTTTGTTTACCATGACTTGAAGAGGACGATTGATTGGTTTCAATATTCTATTATTGCGTTTGATGTTCTGTAATATTTCGTCTAGTTCCCTCAAATTTACAATTCTACTTGTACCTCTTACACACAGGCTAGAAATAGTGTATGTATTTTTCATCTTGACCAAAATACTATAGTATGACTTCAGCCAATAGTCCGTTGAATCTTCTAGATATGATGTACAGTGACAAGTAAATATTTAACTATTCAGGATTAATATGATGAAAACCAGTTTAGGGATGGGGGGGAGTTTATAGAACGTGAATTAAGGGCAGTTTTTTCATAGTTTTCATAGCAAATATTTTTTTGTTCGAAATAAATCAAATAATTCTTCAGTGGAAGCATACAGTTCAATTTTTTCTTTCACATGCTGTAGGCGAAAATTCTTGAATATCTGCCGTGAGTGTAGTGGAATTTCATTACAACTTTTTCTCTTCATTTAAAAAGTTTCTCATCTAATTCCGTTATGATCATTACAGATATTCAACCACTTATGATATGACCATGGGAAGAAAATTAAACTATATATTTATGCTGGAGACTATTGAATACTAGAACAATCCCATGCTTATACACACAATACGGTTTTCATATGGATATAAAATACATTTTTTCTACTTTCACATAATTATACGTCAAGCCAGAGGCCCGTCCCCTGCAACTTTTGACATAAAATATCAATACTTTAAAAAAAATTAACTAAATAATAAATTAATATGTTTGTAATTTTTATACGTTTCTTCTTTAAAAAAAAACCTACTACACATAATTACATTAGCGTGTTGATCAAAATATATTCTCTTATGGTCTTGTTTAAATTAAAATGGCGTTGGGAAATAAAACGAACAGACTCGAATTCTGAAACACAGGTGCGCCATGAAGAGTAATTGTATAATTCTAACCACAAGTTGGAAATGGAGGCTTGGGATGGGTAAGTTTACTGCCTAATCTGTGTTTCGAGTTAGGGATAGGTGTTAAATGAAGATTGAAAAAGCAATCTAAAATCTACATTCTGGCCACACGTGCACAATAAAGTAGTCGCACTGGTTTGTTTGGGAAATTAACACTCTTTTATTAAAAAATAATTTCTCTTGACAGTTAAAATGTGATTTTATTGCCCGCAAGGCAATTGTCAAGAAACCCATGCATGAATTGTACATCTTAATTAGATATTAATTAGGGTTTAAATAATATTGGTACTAATTATTTTTATCTGGCACATCTCTTGTTCCACGTCTTACTACCCATCTGGGCTAGCCAATCATACTATAATTATTATTTTCCAGTGTCCACTTTTCTTTCGATCACATACTATCCTAAACGGTGATCACAACGCGTCTACCTTGCAACAAACAGGATGGCTGGTGATGGCTTTGTTAAGGTTCGAATCTTAATCCGGTGCACTGGGGGGTAGGGTGGCTTCCATTCCACTGTCCCCACCCTCTCTCAACAATAAAATGGGTGAATTTATTTCGTTACTATTTGAATCTCTACGTCTTAGCTTACGGCCTTAATATCCGTGGTATTTAAACAACTACTTATTATTGGTAAGCTTTATTTTTCTTGCATTTTAACATAGGTCCCCAAAACTTCTCAATAAAGTCAGTCAATAAGGGTTTCGGCCTATACTCAAAGAAAGAAAGAAAACGGAAATGAAAAAAATATTATTTTTTTATGTATGGTAGACATAAGCTACCTTTTGAAAAATAACTACCCTTAAATTACTAATATATTTGAAACAATTTTCGATATTTCGTGAGTATGTTTATTTAAATTAGTATTAAATTAAAAATTACCTCTTGGGCTATCGTTTTACAACCTCGATATATTTACATCCTCCCCCATCTCCAACCCTTTCTACTATATTTTCTCATTACATAAAAATATTTTTTCAGGAAGGGAAACCCTTTGGTGAGGCCATTAATTACATGTAGAAAACTTGTTGCGAAATTTTCATTATCTGCTGTTTTACCCTTTTCGCTGTTAACCCGTACCATGATAAAATACCCTGCACCTGTACAACCGTTTTGGGGTAACTCCCCCCTCTCCTCTCAACCCCTCGACTACCTCCAATTGCTTCGTGGTCTTGTAATTAATTATTCTTGCGTAAGAGATTTATTATCACACCTTGTAATGTGACGTCACCATGCCTTTTAACACACGCGGGGAAAGATAAAATATGTGAAATAGATTATGATTTTTTTACTAGACTCCTAATCCATATCGTGATAAATGAGTTCAATTATATTATTTGTATTAGCTATATTTAAATTATTCTTTCTAATCAAATAGTTGTGTAATCTTGAGGGAAGACTATAAAATCCTAATTGTCTTAATTTCGAGCTTTGATAACAAATTATATTTTATTTTGATATCGTTCTAAAAATAAGTAGGCTACTAAATTATCTAGAACCAGAGGGAGGGACCTATATGTAAATTTTGCTGTCTTAGGCAAAGTGTTTTTGTGAGTATTAGTAAAACATAAAATTTGTAATTTGTAATTGACTTTATCATTAAAAATATGGTTTAGATCAATTTCCTCCCGTTTACAATTTTTATATAATGTCAATCCCATCATTTTTAGAGTACTAAATATACTAACCATCCCTTAGATATAGTACAACACTCATAAACTTATAAATGTTGATTTGAAGGAACAAAGTATAAGAATAATTTACAAGTTTAACAAATCAGTTTATTAATATTCAAACAAGTCAAAAGGAAGTACACAGAACTATAGATAGACATTATTCAAACCATCCATTGTTTAAGGACGAGAAAATAAATGGTTACAATAATATTAGTAGCTCAATAAAGGAATATCAGGTGTGAAGCACTTAGGTACACCCAATAACCCACACATATAGGTCATAGGTTCATATAAGAAAGCTCGGAACTCGTTAAGGCAGGTCAATTACTAAGTCATCAAATAGGATGAAAGGTAGCAATTATAAGGCAATATAAATAAGTGACATTAATCAAATATAATTACAAAATTATCCTAGATAATTCTACTCCAGTCAGCTTACTTTGAGGCTTCCAACTACAACACATAATTTCAAATATAAAGAACAAAGCCACATAAATATAGTCTCAGTTTAAGGAGCTACAAAGGAGGTAATTAACATGAGCTGGCTAGCTTGAGTTAACTCCATGGAGAGTTAGAAATTACAATGTTATAAGCTCCTAGAAGAGAAACTATTATTTCAAAACTAGTAAATGGCAAACTACCAGGAATCTAGGCGCTACAGATACTACGGTTGGTCAATTCCTAATTAGTACTGCCTGAGCAATCAATAGTATATTTAGTCGGTTACCCTGAAAAGGGAAAAATAGCACTAGACAAAATATAGATCATCTTTGATTAACAATAAAGGCGCCACAAGGGGGGTACACAACAGACAAAACCCCGCGGGCCACTACTATGGACAAGTAGCATTTCCACAGGTTGTGCACTCTATTCCAATACACAGTTAGATATTAATTACAAAATTATCCTAGATAATTCTACTCCAGTCAGCTTACTTTGAGGCTTCCAACTACAACACATAATTTCAAATATAAAGAACAAAGCCACATAAATATAGTCTCAGTTTAAGGAGCTACAAAGGAGGTAATTAACATGAGCTGGCTAGCTTGAGTTAACTCCATGGAGAGTTAGAAATTACAATGTTATAAGCTCCTAGAAGAGAAACTATTATTTCAAAACTAGTAAATGGCAAACTACCAGGAATCTAGGCGCTACAGATACTACGGTTGGTCAATTCCTAATTAGTACTGCCTGAGCAATCAATAGTATATTTAGTCGGTTACCCTGAAAAGGGAAAAATAGCACTAGACAAAATATAGATCATCTTTGATTAACAATAAAGGCGCCACAAGGGGGGTACACAACAGACAAAACCCCGCGGGCCACTACTATGGACAAGTAGCATTTCCACAGGTTGTGCACTCTATTCCAATACACAGTTAGATATATCAGAGACAAGTGTCAGTTACAGACCCTATTAGGTCGTGGAACAAAGCAATAGATAACCTGTTATCCTCAATTATTAAATTCTATTCTTTAAACTAGCCGCAGCATGGTCATATAGTACAGGGATCCTAAATTTGACCCTATTATTTGTGACTAACCCTAATAGAACTAGAAAAATATAGCATAAAGCCGACTATTATAAACTATGCCTTATGAATATAGGGAAATAAGTCAGTAGTACTGAGATACAAAAACTATGTCATATGAACATATAACAATAGAGCTTAAAGCTCAACATAGATTACAATATCCCTCACTACTTATAGTATTTGCCGTAGCTTGCTCTGCGGCGAGGAGGTGACACAGACGCCTCAACCATTGCGGTCTTCAGTAAGTAGTTTTAGCAGATGCTCGTAAATATGTTCCAGCAGTTCCTCCGACGAATGGTTATAATAGAATAGATATAACATGAACCGAGGACAGGTCGTTATATACCAGCGGGACTGATAATATTGGACAGGGCTATTTCCAAGTACGAAGTGGGGTGGTAATCTTCTAACATCACGCAACACCAACCACTAGCGCCTGCCAACGGCTGTTGAGAACACCCCAAAGGAAGCCTCTCTAATTTGCTCTTCGTCTGGCCCAGGTGTTAGATGTTAATTTCATACCAAACGAATTTTATAACCATCTTTTATACATCAATATAGAACAGCAGATTTCATTGAAAAATCAAACGTGAACATCATTTGGAAATTCCATGCATTTTCCCTACGCAAATAAAAAATTTCCTCTTGTTAGGCTATAAACATCAATTTTACTACAGTAGAGTAATTTTACAAGAAACCACGTGGGCTGCAAAATATGGCATTGAGGACTACATGTGGCCCGCGGGCCTTTTGTTAGAAACCCTGCCTTATACCACTCGGTCACTGAAACAGGTTGACTGACGTATCAAAATGGTCATTATCTTTGAATATCATGCACTATTGACTATAGTTTTAATTTTTTTTCTGTATAACTTAGTAGCCAAGGAAAATAATAACTTAATATCCAAGGAGATATTATGTTTGTGTCAGTGTCTAATAAAATTTTTGGCCATATTTATATTACCTAACACACGCGTGCTCCTTATTTTTGTGCCTCGGTCATACAGCTAAACACAAACAGTCCACAGTAATATAGTAAATTTGTTATTACAGACAGCTTCACTTCTAACTTGTGTATACTTATACAACAGTGTTATTTGAACCAGCAAAAATGTTGAAAGAAAATCTTTTTCAAGCCATCCGATGGGTTGAATCTAGGACAGTAGTAGCTGGATGTTGGTGGAAGTGTTAAGGAGAGGATGTGAGAAGCACCTGAATTCGCTCTTGTTTCCATTTCAAAGTAGAGTTAGATCACCAATGTAAACGTACAGAAGTACTGATAGAATGACTGACTTGTGTTGACAACTCTTTTTGAACTTAATTTATGGCCTACTACATCATATCATGTAGGTTTACTATATCTGATGATAAATTCTAGCAAAACTTCAGGTTTGAATATTTTCATCGCCTTTTCCGACACTCCATCCCTGCACATAGGTAATTCTGATAAATTGTCCATAGGGTAGAGACCGTATAGCGAAAGTAGATATTTCTATTTGAAATCCAAAATGAAATCTCAAAACCATATATACCTTCCTTCGCTTCAACAACATCCATATACCCAGTCATACATTCTATTTTATTATTGAAACTTTTAATGTTTATCTTTTTCACACTTTTGTCTAAAACATTTAGCCACCTCTTAATTGGTCTAACAATTCCCTTTGATCCACTCACACTCTACTTTAATATATTTTCTTCGTCACTCGATACACATGCATCTTTTTAATATGCCCAAACCAATGTTAGACACTTATTTCGCATTTACCTAATGGATTCCCTTTCAAACCGCACCATTTCAGCGCCCATTCATTACTGACTCTGTCCATACGAGTTATGTTACAAACATTTCTTAGATGTCCCATTCCAAAAGCATTCACTTTAATTTTGTGTTCCTCCTGACAATCCAACGCAGCACGCTTAACATTCATAAAACAATGTTGGTGTTAACACGATTTTATATATCACCATTTTAGCCACTTTCGATACTACTTTATTCTTTACAATAGTCCACATACATCCAACTACTCTCAGAGATGCATTCACCCGTCTGTCGATTTCACTATCTATACTTTGATTCTTACAGAACATTCTGCCCAGATACACAAAATAACTCATGGTTTCAAACAGTTCTACATTTATAATAAGCTGACAATCATATCCTGTTTCGTCCTTATCAAAAACTATCACTTTATTTTTGGAGACATTTATACGAGAACCCTGCCTGTCGCCACATTCAACTGTTGTAGGGACAATAAGAAAATGAAATATTCCTCCTTACTATGATGCACTTAGCATTTTTTCAAATGGATAGATCGAGATCTACTGTTCACAACACTACTAGTAAAATCTTTAAACATTCATTTCAAATAAAAATATTCTAAAACATTAAACAAATAAATAATAAATTGGATTTAAATCACGTTTTGTTTTTAATCCATTTAACATTATTTTTACCCTTTCAGGTGTATTAATAATTCTCGAATTAGTGAACAATTTTGCCAAGCGAAGTTCGTGTTAATTATATTAGCCGAGCATAGATTGAACAAATGAATAATTTCGCCGTTGAAGTAGTATAGGGGTGTTGAGGGTGGAGAAATAAAAGGGTTTAGGGGGAGGGGGAGAGTTCGAGGGGTCTGTAATGTAGTGACTGCTTTATTTGTTATGAGTCTGCTGCGAGAAGTACGTGTTAATGAAATCAATTAACATGACATCACAATGAGTGGGCTGGGGAATATGAGAGGGTGGAGGGGTGGGGAAGGGGGTTAGGGAAGAACTAATCAGCTTTTTCGGTTATTTGAGTGTGTGTGTGTTTTCGAAACCAATAACAAACATTTGGGGAGCTCAAAGTTATTCCCGTTTTACTATGTATGATGAAAATGTATAACTTTTAGTGGCATGTCATGTATTAATTTATCATTTCATTTATTCAAGGTATTTATCGTGCAATTTCTGAATCAACGGATTATTTCAGCACACGACTTACTAACTTGAATCTATAACAGATACAAGACCCAGCCTCCGGCCGTTAATTCATTACTGTGACAGGGGTAACCCTCATTTCACTTATGATACATTTTTTTACCAGGCTAGGAATCGAACCTTGGTCCCTGATCTCGGTAGAAAGACACGCTACCGACTGAATTATGGTGTTGGACTATGTTATATATTGACGAGAGAAATGTTATGTTATCAATTTTTTTTAAAAAACTAACTTTTTATTTAGCGTGCCTTACTACCGACCTGCCTATTCGCATTTAATGGCAAAAAGGGATTAGGGATTAATAAGTTTAACATATATACCGACACTCTCACGAAGGAGGAGTGATAAATTGTTTATGAAGATAAACTTTCAGTAGTATAGTTATCTAGATATTGAAATCCTGCCAACACGTTCCCAGAAAACCAGACTGAATCAACCTTGATATGTATAGCGATAATGGATTATCGTAAAACTAATATCTAATTTTCAAATTATTTTCTAACTAAATTTATTTACTGCAATGATTTGAACCAAATTTATAAAATTCGACATAGGTTTATGTAAGCTGTTATTTTTGTTACTAGCACGTTTTACATCAAGGCTGCTAACAATTTATTCTAAGTGGTTTGAGAGGTTAACTCAAGAGGATATGCACCCAAATTAGCATGAATATTGGATGGAATAATCCGAGGGGTAAATAACTATTGTAATTATACCTTTAATTACATTGGGGGTATTTTTACACTAGTAAGTCAATGCTCACCGTCAAGATTCAAACTAGCAATCAATACTATTGTAATATTGGCGTCTTAGACCGTGTGAACAGCGGGAAAAGTGTATTTGAATAGTAGCATTTTGGTACAAAATAAACTTTAAGAGAACGCCAATATTTTTTTGCGACCAAATTTGAATACATTATACTAAATTATTAGTGTTATTTTTTTGGTGTTGATGATAACTATGCCAAAAATGACAGCTGCATATCACATGACTTGACGTGTAGATAGATTAAAGTGAATTAATTAACTTTTCTAGCTGTCAAAAACGTAACTAACTACCCGTTTTGGTGTCCGCATGGTCTATTGCGCTATTCCTCACAATATACTAGATTGCCGATCACGGGGAGTTATTGGTCGGTCTGTTGGGTATATTGAGGGTGATTTTATCTAATTTGTTTCCTACTCTCTCCTTAAACTCAAATGCGAGTATATTTTCTTTAAATTCAACCATACTCATCCCTAATCCATTATAGCTGGAATGGGATGTAATAAGCTGTGCTAAAATAAAGTTGCTAAAATCGCTACATATTTTTCTACCCTGCAAATATACTTACACATTTGATAAGTTATCTAAATGTGAATCACAATATTTTATTATAACTTATCTAGAAGTAATTTTGAAAACAATATAGATTTTACATATATATTCATAAAGTATTGTAACACGAACATTAACTTATCTGTTAGTAAATGCTTTCAAATTAATATAACTATACAATTATTCAATATCGGGTGTAAGGACATTATTTATTTGATTAACACGTTTACTATTTTAAACCCATCTTACGATTCATTGCTATAATAATGCTAATGTACAAAATTAAAACACACAAACTAAAATGAGTTAAGATATTGTTTTAAAGCTGTTGGGATGTCTATAACAAACATTCGCCAATATTTCAACATTCTAGCCCCTACCCCCCCCTACCTCCATAATTCCCACTCTTTAATAATTATATTTCCCCCTAGACCCACATTAACCCTCAGATAAAAATTTATACGTAAATATCAGTAAAGTCCAAGTTTACCAATTTAACAATGGGACATGTTTTCGCGTGGGAATTATTTGGAAATTAATAACACTCACAACTTATCCTTAGTCTTTCGAGGATTGAGGAAAACAACCGACCAAAATTTCGGACAGTAATTACTATCAAAACCCGTCCCACAACGCCCCAAAAACCCACCTCATGTATATTTAGGTCCTTTTGTTTACCTCCCTTATGCTGTATTTAGATAACAATATCCACTATTATAGAACGTGTGTGAAGAGACTTCTTGGCCTTTACGAGCGAAAAAAGGATCTCTTTAACAAGCTTTGTCCCGTGCGCCTATAGTTATTAAAGTCTAGTCGTAACCGCTGCTGCTGCTACTTCATAGGCGCAAAGCTTTTGTCATTATTACTAGAACAGAGTAGCCAACGTTCTCTTTCTAGCGCTAAACTTTGTTATAGACTCGTAATTTAGCTCCTCACTTCCCCTTCCAACTAGCCAGCCTTTGAATCGTACACACGCGGTAATTCCCAAAGGTGTTTCCCACTGTAGCCAATCCCCAGAACCCCCCCAACCCCCTTTTGCCCCTCGCTAAACCAGACACCCTTCCGCCCCTCTATCCAATGTAGGTAGACCTATCTTCTAACGGTCTGTGCTTTTACAACAATGTTCCTCCCTCCTCTTCGGTTTTCCAAGTCTTTTTGGACGTTCGTTGCTCTAACTTCAGGCGACCGACCTTGTGATCAATGGCTGCTCGCGCCCACCGGCTTCTATTGTTTAATATATGAATGTTGGGTAATTTGATAGGTAAATTGGACTAGAAATTCTGAGGACGAGGGTGTAAGGTAGGTGTAGATAATAGAGTTTGGGGGCTAACGTTTCAACGATGAAATATTACGCGCTATTATAAAACCGTTTCGTGTCTCTATGGACCAGTTGGTTACCAAGATATAGAGGGGGATCTGTGCAGCAAGGGGATTGGTTTGACAAGAAATGTTGGGATCCTCTGAAAGCACGAAGTATCGTATTTGTGTAGGTATTATTGCTGTAGGAATTCCTTCTATATATTTGCGAAAACGTTGAACCCTATCGTTCAGACACATGGAAGAGTAATCATGTAATATTAGCGATGATCAGTGCCCGGATTTTGATGAATAAGAAGCTAAAATAAAATTAACTAGAAAATCATATAAAAATTATTAAAATCAACTTAATTTATTTTATAAATTACCTAAAAATATGAACGAAGAAACTGTGATAAATCTACACGACTAAAAATAACACGTACTTAACTAAAGAAGAACAAAAATATATTGGCAAAGAAAAGCCTTCAACAACTAAACTTACATTTTACTAAATATAATATTAATTTACAAATATCTGCTTTAGAAGCAAGCAAAGTGTTGATCGATTAAAATATATTTTCATTCCGACAAAACTGTGCATTGAAATAAAAAGTATGCATTTATAAAACATTGATAGTAGCATACTTATTCAACACAAATGTCTAAAAATTGCAATACTTTTTTTAATTTTTGAAAAGTTAAAAAATATAAATATTTGTGTATAGCTTGAAAGTTATAGGTTTTATAAAAATATGCTTCGAATAAAATATTTGTATCATAAATAGATCTACATATTAGTAATGATAAGTAATTTCATATCTCAAATAGTTTCAGAGATATGATGAAAAATTATAATTAACGCATCAAACCGGAGCCCTTAAAGTCATTTTGCCGAAATATTGAGAGTAACCATTTTGTTTGGAATATTTATATATGTTTATAAATAAAATTTAATCAAAATCGTTAGAGCCGATTTTGAGAAAATCAACTTTTTCTCTTTCTGCCCTTCAGTAAACTACCCTTAAATTTAGGGTTTGATATCCAATTCCAAAAATTCCTTGAGGCAACCCTATGAAAACCCTAGATAACAAATTTTAGTCGGATCGGTAAGATAGTTTAGGCTCTAGTTGGCTATAGTCGACAGACAGATAGACGGAAACTCAAAAAAATACTTTTCTTGGATTCGGGGTGTCATGAAACGTCGATATTCATCAAAATCTCGAGTTCGATTCTTTTTGACGATTACATTACTTTCCCTACCTGTAAAATAGCGAGAAAGTAAAAGTTTAAAATGAATCTAAAAGAACGCAAACAAAGAAAATATGACCTAAAATTCCAAATTGATAAAAAATGACCAAAAAAATATTTAAAAAATATACATTTCCTCAACCAGGAGTTCTATAACATAAATAATGTAGATATGAGCGTTGTCTGTGATGTACCAACAAAAATATAAAATGTCATCAAAATCCGGGCCTGATGTTGATAAACACTAGGTTTATTTTACTAGGTAAAATTTATTATGTGATGTACTTGTATTTATATTTTTTTAGTACTATGATTTAATTTTAGTCTAAAAGTTGAAGTAAGTAGGTCATTATAGGTTTTCTCTTTCCTCTCAAATAAAAATAGTAAGGGCCTACACACAATAATGATTTAATATTTAGTAAAATTAGGTTGACATATAATGGTTATAATTTCATTGTTTGTGAAAAAACTCTTTAAATAAAGGTAATGATTTCATATATTTATCAAAATGGGGTATTATAATAAAGGTCTATCAAATCTGAGGCAGAAATAGTGCAGGGCCTAGGTTTTAGTGTGGATCATCGCCTGGAGCTGTCATAGGCCCAGGTTCGATCAAAATAAATACAAATAAGTATATTTTAATTCTTTGATTAATTAAACTAATAAAATCAGCATTGTTTTAAAAATAAGATAACATGTAAACATTTGTTTCTAATTGGAAAGTGTAATTTTTTTGTTGCTAAATATTTGAAAAAATTAAACTTTTATTTTTAAAACCTGTCAATTATAATCTTTTTATAAATAAAATATTATTTTATAGATATTATTAAATATGTTTGGACTTTATCTCGCTTATAACACCCCTCGATAGTCGAGCCTTTCGATTTTATCCAAGCAAACTGGGACGTTTGTGACCCTCATGAGTCAAATCATTATTCAGTCGAGAGTAGGTATTGAAGCTGTTTGGACGATTCATTTTAAGTAACTATCTTTATTTTATTGGTGATTCGGGGGTGAAGTTTGAAAATATATATATAAAGATACTTTACTAAAACCTTGTGTCGCAATGTAGAGATTATAATTGTTTATATTATAAAATGCGTATTAGCCTAATTGAAGTGTAAATGGAACAATCATCACATCAAATTTTTTGTGGTTGTAATATATATTTAAATAAGAATACGCGGCAACATAATATTTTAAATATTGATAAATTTAATTTATAATATAATAGTAAAATATTTAAAAGGCTAAGTAAGATTTGATAAACCAAATTTAATTTAAAAAGTTTGCAAAACAAAATTTTTTTATTACAAACGCAAATTCTAAGTTAACCTTTACTAAAAATATTCTTGTCTATGTGGTTGTAATTCAATCAATTCTTTGTATTGTTTACCTTGGTTGCGGTTTTTTAAAGAGCTAAATACATGAACAAAGCATGGCTGATCAGACTATCTCTTATTGGCAAGAAAAGTTAAAAGCACGAAAATTCACATTTTCATAAGAATTCCATTATTGTTTATTTTAGGTATGTCCTACTCTTCGCTTAACCTCAATAATAGTGAGTATATCTTGCCTGGTTCAATATGATGTCGCTTTGTGATAAGTAATAATAATAATAATAATAATAATATTATTTTGCAACGCGTCTTACTAACCTTTCGTGTTATACGCTTAAGTACTAATTACGCTAATGGATTAGGAATTGGGAGGGTTGAATTTATAGGAAGTGAACCCGCATTTGCGCGGAGGGAGAGTGGAAAAACAACCCCCAGTTCACCCGACCGAGATTCGAACCTCGATCTCCCCGTCCTCGGTGGTCGAGCTCATCACGACTAGTGCGTTAGCCAACTACGCCACCGAGGCGGGTTTGTGATAAGTAGATCTAAATAGTTACTTCATATGTACGAATGTAGGCCTACATAAATATGTGTATATGTTTACAGGTTGTTTCAGATTTTGTGAGGTTATACTATTGATTATTCTTAGTAAAATTGTTCATATAAACAAAAATGTGTTCAATTCTCAGTGGATGTGGGGATACAGCCGTTTGAAACTGGTGCGTAAAAAGCCATTATTAGAGGTATTAAAGAACAATAAATTAATTGATTGTGATTAGTGAGTGTTTGAATGATAATGTAAAATACAATTAGTTTATAGTTCACAATAAATGTTCGAAAACCCCACCGCCAATCTCAATGAACTTTGCAACTCTTGTGGTATTAGGACGTGTTGTTCTTCTGAGGTCATCTTGGCGTTCTTTTATCAGGACAGCATCCATAATGCGAGCAATTAGTCTCTTATACTTACCTTTTCTTTGTATATTTCACTTTATATCCGAACCCACAAATCATAATCTAAGGAAGTGAGTACTGGTGACCTTGGTGGCCAAGGAATGAGACCACCACGACCGCTCCATCGTTCAAGAAAACTTAGGTTTAAATATTGTGTCACCTGACGACTGTAATGTGCAGGATCTCCGTCACGTTGAAAGATAATACCAATCCTTGTAGCCAAGGGAACATCCTCCAACTGTAGTAAAATAACGAAATTGTATATAAATGGGCCCTGTAAGATGATTTGTTATCATAACAGGCCCGATCACCTGATTGTCGATCATACCACACCACACGTTTACAGAGAAACGACGTTGAAAATTTGTATGGATTTTTTTCGGACCACCAATGCGAGTGGTAGGTATTATTGATACCATCATGGGTGAAAGTAGATTCATCGCTGAACATTATTAATAATCGAATCAATCGGTGATTAGCATTTACCCACCCACAAAATTCCAATCGAATGGCTCCATCTCTTGGAGAGCTGTGCGTGTATCGGAGCTATTCGCACCTGTTTCAAACAGCTGTATCTTCGAAACCATTGGAGAAATGGAGAATTTTCACTCATAATAATCAAAACTACAACTTCCAAATATATTTGCTATTCCTCCTAAATAATCTCTATATAAACAATTTATGTATACCTAAGTATAGGTATACATGTGCTATGTTAATTTAATTAAACTTTATATCGTTCTATATCTTAATTTCGGTTTTGTCTTAATATAATAAAAACTAAATGTGTACATATTTGCAAAATATTCTTTTACAATTTTGTTTTTGTGAACACCCTATATTTTGTACATAATCAGCCGCCAATGAAATTTACACGCTTACCTTACATTATTCCACTATGGTATAGCTTATAAGATGTGCTCATAGTGTAAGCACTCAAGGCTAGACTCTGTCACTTTAGGGTCAAACAAGTTTACATTCTATTTTCTATCAAAACTATTCCTATTTTGCCAGGTATACTATCATCTTATAAATTATAATATATTTTTAAGGATTGAAAAATAAAAGACCCAAACGAAAAATTATCACAAATAAAACTTCACTAAAAAATTTACTTTTAAAAAGGACAGAAACATTTTTTTTCTTTCCAAACATAATATTAATGTTGGTGTTTTAGACCACTTCATAATAAATAAAAGAAAAATAATAACGCACATAAAAAGACTTTATAATTATTAATTCCGTGTAAAAAAAACCAGTGTTTTTTTTTTGTTTCAAACTACCGTGTATTATTCAACAAAATAATTAATTAAATGATCCTATGTTCATGAAGTATATCAAAATAAACTGGCTTGTCTCATTTTTTCGCCATGCAATCCATTTCTCATTGTTGGCGAGTAGAAAGCTTTTTATTTACTCTATTATTTTTTTCAGGACATTTGACATTTTGACGTAAGGTCGGAATGCTATTTTTTTTAAATATAAATACATAGTAGGCTATGAAATAGCAACGGTATAGCATCGTTGGGAGAAAAAAAGGGTGAGAATAAGTGAAGGTGGGGATGGGATCTTGTAAAATGTAGGAGGGATGATGAGGAGGGGGTGGATGTGTTGAGGGATCCTTGTTGACGTACAAGATGAATATGCATTAGCGAGCTCTCTCCGACTCGTAACCTAACCTAACAATGCAAACACACTCACCCTCCCGCTAACCACCTTTACGTGCTGTTATCTGGCTTGGTTGGGTGCTAGCTTTGGGGTCACAGGTTCGAGGGTGTGAAAGGAGGAGAGTGTGGGGGGTACAAGAGAGAGGTGTTTTCTTTTATTTTTATTTTTTAAGGAAGAGTTGAGTGTTAGTACAAAATTACATCTGGGAAATAGCTCTCGCAGCTTCTGGCTACAATCGTTTCCCCTTGAATAAATAAATGTGTAAAGTAATATATGGGATATACACTTTTGCATTTATATGTTGTTTCCAAGTATAAAGTTAAAAGAAGACAAGATTTTTTATTTTAGTTTGAAGTAGCTATGCTAAGTTTAAATTTAGATCCAAATAAGAATAGGCTTTAAAATTAGTTTAACAGGTTTAATACCAATATATATATATTTAGCAGCACGCCTTATTACACGTTTGGGCTATACGCCTATATACTAATTAGTAACTACACCAATGTTTTAGGATTTGGGAAGTTTACCCACTTTTTCTTGGAGGGAGACTGGAAAACCGTTTAGGTAAAACCACCCTCAGTATATCCGAGTGGAATCGAACCCTGATCTCCCTGTCTTCGGTAGTCTAGTCTATTGCTAGCGTGAACGGCTTAGACCATGCATCTAACGAAGCGGGTATTTTTTTATTTAAATTTGACTTTTGTAACCCGCATCAGAAGGGATGCGGACAAATATTTCACGCTCATCTTATCTGTTATTTTTTATTTTAGTTTGAAGTAGCTATGCTAAGTTTAAATTTAGATCCAAATAAGAATAGGCTTTAAAATTAGTTTAACAGGTTTAATACCAATATATATATATTTAGCAGCACGCCTTATTACACGTTTGGGCTATACGCCTATATACTAATTAGTAACTACACCAATGTTTTAGGATTTGGGAAGTTTACCCACTTTTTCTTGGAGGGAGACTGGAAAACCGTTTAGGTAAAACCACCCTCAGTATATCCGAGTGGAATCGAACCCTGATCTCCCTGTCTTCGGTAGTCTAGTCTATTGCTAGCGTGAACGGCTTAGACCATGCATCTAACGAAGCGGGTATTTTTTTATTTAAATTTGACTTTTGTAACCCGCATCAGAAGGGATGCGGACAAATATTTCACGCTCATCTTATCTGTTTTGTCGATGCCCGTGAGGTTAGGGTTCAAACTCTCGCAGGTCTACTAATTTTAAAAGTGTATTTTCATACATTGATTTACCACTCTCTCTCCACTTAAATGCATGTGTATTTATTCTTGATTCCATCTTCTTTTAAAATTTCGGTATCCACTACGGGTAGGTAAAAACTAGGCGGTCAAATAAAATGTTTGTGTAGATTTTGATCAGTGCTCAGAATGCCTTGTGTTACATTTTTGTATAACAAATTTTTCCTTATTCAAATTATTTATTTGTAAAACCCTTATTTCCACTCAAATATATTATCATATTAAGGTAGTATAAGCCTGTTTTGTAGACTTATGCATATATTTTTTTCAAATGACTCATTATACTTGTATAAACAAGCTTGCTTTTTTAAAGTAAACATATTACCTCCGGTAATTTTTACAATGATATAGAATAATATTGTATTGTAGATTTTATTGGAGCGTTTATCAGAGAAATATCAAGTGTTTTTATACAGGGTGAGGTGGACACGATCCGTGCTAAGGAAAGTGATGGACAACGTGTTGAGGTTTTTTTGACGTCCGGTGGAGCTCAACTGAGTGATATTATCTTCAAAAAGTGAAAAACTATAGTTTGCTTTTATTTTGCTAGTGAATATTTACTTTTCAATTAAAGTGTTATTTTTCAAGTTACTAATCGTCTAATGGTCTCGGCCCCACCCTGTATAGCATTAGGTTAATGGAACTCTCTCTATACCCTTCGTCTGCACTGTAAGTTAGCAATCCTTATTCCACTATGCTATAAATTTAAAGATAGGATCATAGTGTAATCCGTCAAGGTAGGACAGGTTAAACATATTGTTATGTAAATTAAGCTTATATTTGATAGACAAAAGGTAATGCTGACGTCTGACGATTATTTAGAAATGTGTGCGCCCTAAAGAGGAAGGAGGTGGATATATAACTGCTCATATATTCATTATCCCAATAAAGAGGTGACTTAAAATATAACTAATATCATACAAATATTTCTAATAATCCCTAAGCAAGTAGATTGTGAAAATTAATATATTATTGTTTATTTATTGGATTGGTTGATAGGGTGATAAGGATGCCCGAGCCAGGAATTAATTAAAATAGTTTATGCTAAATTAACTTTATAAACAAAAGCACCAACTGGGGTCAAACATGGAAAACTTATAACAATAAATTATGCCTTTACCAAGAAGCCATTTAGGTATCCATCCTATATAGGAGGAAGAATTTTGAAAATATTTAGCTACGTGATTATTACATTTATGTAGGTAGTACCTACTCTGTCTCTATATGATTAATATATTGTGTAACCACAATGTTTGTTAAAATTGGTTATAGGAACTACTTATCATATTCGATGGTGAATTCAATTAGGAATTAATAATAATTAATAGATCATATTAAATTATGTTGATAACCATTGATGACTTGTGAGTCGTGAGTGGTTTCAGATACAAGCAAGTATGTAAAGAAGTGTACTAATTAATTGTTCTCTCTCAATCGTCACTAAACATACATAAGGTCATTAAATTATTATGTGTGTGGTTGATCAAATTTATGGCAGAGTGGTGGAAATATTTGGTGAATACTGTCCGGTCAAGCATATATTTCCATGGGAAGATGCCTTTGATAACGTATATCAAAGCAGAAAACCAATTAGCACAAAGAAAAAAAGAAAAAAGATATCCAATTTGAAAATGTACACATTTGTATTAATTTACCCTCTGTTTAAGGTCGTAAGCTTACCATATTTTGTTCAACTATGATATAGCGGTTCATAGTGTAATCTGCCAAGGTAAGACTGCATCCTGATAGGGTAAACTTTATACGGGTTGAAATAAGTTAATGTTAAAATGATAATCTTCAATCATTTTATAAAACAAGAACATTATCTCCACTTCAGTTTAAATTAATAAGTATTTTTTTACACATTACTATGAATTTACATTTTGGGTTGGAAGAAACTTATTTTTATAGGGTTTTTGATCTTACATATAGCGGCTTAAGGCCCTTGGCCTTGTCGAATGCAAGTATGAAACTTATTTTGTGGGGTGGTGGGTGGCAGGGTGAAAGGCGTGGCATGGCTTCACAACCGACCAAAGTATCCTTCCACGCCAACAAGAACAGATGGATCACAGAAACCGTAGATGGTGCTAGCTACCGGACAGGTCTTGAAGAAAAATCAGTTTTCTCGAGAACGAGTGAGATTTTTATTTTAATATTTTCAACACTCCTTCTAAGATAATGTATCGATGTTTATTAATTGTAACATTTTCTTATTTTTTTAAATCTATTGAAATATGTAAATTTTATCGATATTTGATCACTGTTAAAATTATAGAGGAGTTGTGTATATAAAAAGTATAACATAATCACCATGCTTCTATTCTTGAACAAACCATTTCCGAAAGGAAATTTGCAAAACAATAAAACTTCTTGAAGATAACCGTTTGTTCCTATGGATCTGTATTCCCACGCTAAATGAAAAGGGCCAATCGCCTTAAGTAATTTAATAATCATATCACTCAGCAAATAACCTTAAATACAACTCCATGAATGAGGTGTTTAGTACCAGTTTATTGTCGCTTAAATCTTAAACACTCTTTAAAATGAAATGTTTAAACAAATTTCTCTCAAAATGAGGTTTTATTTTACCAGCAACAATTTGAGACATATTTTAAAAATTGCTTATAGTTTCTAATCTTTCGCTTTCTATCATCACTATATCAAATAACCGCAGTAAAATATAGTGCAACGAATATCCAATATTTATTTTTTAGATTGTATTAAATTTGTAAACGTACTCTTAATTTTTTCTTGCATTGGTTTATTATTTACATAAGATTTAATTAGGAAAAACACCAAAATTTGAAAATAATAACCAATACCGTTTATGCAGTCAAATAATGCAGGTTTCAAGCGATTTAAATTTATCTTAAATAAAAAACCGTTATTAATTTTGGAAAAAAAAGTTTGCCTCTATTAATATGGACCTTTAAAGTGATAAAAATATTAGTGAGTTTATTGCATATATTTTTGTATGTTTGTTGCTCCAGGTAAGGTAAGCTAGATTAAAATTTTTATGTTTCTACTTTTACCTTAACGAGGCACCAACTTATGATATTACATTTCTTAAATAATATAGGGTTGTAAGCCATCTAGAAAAATACAAAAACACTTTTAATTCGCCCAAAAGGGATTTAAGCCCTAAGCTCCCCAATATCGGAAAATCAAACTAAAATATAATTTTCATAGGAAAACCTCTTCCAAAAAAATAATCAAAAAATATATATCTTACAGCAAAAAAATTTTGACAATTTTATTTGTGTTATCTTAGATGTATTAATAAAATATATCAACAGTGACAGCTGCATATCACATGATTTGACGTGATGAAAATTGAACTCTAGATGAGCTCATCACTTAACCAGAATGCCAACCAATGTGTGGTTTTTGAGAAATTATAAATCAACACAAGTGGAAATTTCTGACCGGTCTCCCTAGCAGTGTTTATTTTCGTTTAGAAAATCCCTCTATCTCGTATTTGTACTCTAACTAACCAGCTATTTCGATTTAAAGCGGGCAAGAAAGGCGTGGGTAGTGAATACACCACACTGTCAAACACAAGTATATCAACTGTGCAAAGGAGAGTTAATTCAATGTAAACAGGCGCTTTCTGGTGAGCCCTCCTGAGCTTATGTCACCATTGGAGGTAACTCAAGCACGTATACAGTCCTATTTTCATAGTAAGGGCCTTATCTGACAAATTAAAAAATCTACTATATCTACTTTCACGAATCCATGCTGTAAGTCATGTGATTTTAAGCAGTCTATTTTTATAGATATTATGAATATCTATACAATAACACTAATATTATAGTAAAATGTATATTGATTTTGTCCTAAAAAAATACGTCTGTATTTTATAAAAAGCCCTTTCTATTAAAATTAGAATGCATACTAATGCGCGTTTTGGTATTCACGAAGTAAACCGGATAACATGGCCGCTCAGGGAACCGTTTCACACAACCAGGCAGTGCTGCCAACGAGGCATATATTTATTTACGCCTGAAAGACTCCAAGCATTGAAGAAAGAGCATACTCATTCTTTAACTCTTTTTTTTTAAATTAAAATATTTAACGTTAAAATTATTGTTGGCGCTACTGCAGCATGAACTGTTTTTTTGTAGTGTCATAAAAAATTAAAGGGTTTATAATGTAATATGTTAATAATGGATCCATGAAAAAACAATTTTTTTAAAGACTATTATTAATATTATAATGATCTAATTCATTCTTTGATATGGTTAGTTAATCAACCATTACTGAGTTTGTTTGAAAACTTAATCAAATGAACTTAATTTGATAACATATTTTTAGAAATAGCCAAATTATTTTTAAAACAAGTAAGGGGAACCATTTTACAAATTATATACGACATTTTATTTGAGCTTCATCGGACATTTTCATATCACTAAATAAAAAAACGTTACGGTGGTGGCATGGTCTAAGGCGTTGCTTTCGCAATAGACTAGACTGCCGAAGATGGGGAGATCGAGGTTCGTATCTCTGTTAAGTGTATTGAAGGTGATCTTTTCAAAGAGGTTTTCCACTCTCCCTCCAAGAAAATGTGGGTACATTTCCTCTGAATACAATCTTCCTAATCCCTAAAACCATTTGCTTGATTAGTACCTTAGCGTATAACCCGAACGGGTAGTAAGACGCGGTGCTAAAAAAGATCATCTATGTTCCTTTAAATTGATTTGTTTATTTTACTTTATCTGTGAATTTAAAACTCATGACGGTTCATTAACGAAAAGTAATTTGAAACGACATGTATTTTCCGTTTCCAAGATGATTTTTAAAAGTGAAGTACAAGAACCAATGCACGTCGTCTACCAACACTTTGGCACAAACCACGCATTTGATCGTAAATTGGCACAATAGGTTGGGATGGAAGGGGGCGGGAGAAAAGGCCAATGTTTTTGGAGATTTTATGGCAAAAAAATGTTTTGGCCAAACCTTAAAAAAATATAGCTCCAGTATAAACATAGAATTTAATTTTCTTCACATGTTAATATCAACAGTTCCTGAATATCTGTCATGAGCAGGGTGGCATTATCTAACAAAATTTTTAAATGAAGAGAAAAAATGGTCGTTATATTCCAGAACACCGATGACAGATATTCAATAAATGTTGAGGTTACTATGTGAATAAAATAAAATTCTATGTTTGTACTGAAGCAATATTTTATTTATTTGAGCAAAAAAAATGTTTTGCTATGAAAACAGCAACAACACTGGCTTTTTCTCTCGGCCCCTCCATTCCACCTTAATTGTCACATTTTCTGAACAATACCATATGGGCACTGCCTTTTTGAATATAAAAATATTCAAACTGCGATGTTTTATAAAGGAATAACCATTTGAAGTTTCAAAATCACAAGAATAATTTTTGAATATTCTAAAATGCTATGTATGTAGTGCTAAAGTTAGGTTTTTTTTTCATGGCTTTAGGCAAAATCTCGCAATTTTGAGATTATATAAAAGTCTGAGAAAAAATGTATTTGATATAATATACAGCCCCCTTAATATATAGTAATTTTTGTTTCTAAACTTCCTATTTAAATGTAATAATATAAGTTTTTGGGACGATCCAGTACAGGTGCTAGGTTTTTTTGCAACACATTATACCACCTGTTCAGGCTACACACATGATAGAAAAGTTTAATATAACCTAAATAAGTTTTTTTAGGTGGTAGGTGGAGTTACGTAGTTTAATAACTGCCATACTCTTTTAAAAATGTCTCATGAGGAGATTTACATTTAAATACCTGACTGACAACTCTTGAGAAATGTATTTGTTTAATAACAAAGGCTAAGGCTTGGAAAAAAAAGGCCAAACCAAATATATTGAGTTTTTTTATTTATAATTTATCATCCAGTTGAGAAACAATAGGCAACAAAGTATAACATGTGAGATTTATTACTCTTCATCATAATTAAAATAAATGATACGGTGCACCGCACTTTGTCACTCCTTTATTTAAGTTATATGTCTACTTATAACTCGTAAAATATGTGAAATATACATTATTATAGATATATACTAACAAATAAATGTTACGACACAAGCGCACTATATTTCTCATATTGTAATGTACATTATATTTTCGAAGGAAATGTTCCAAAATAGTTTTTCAATAATTTACCATCAAGTAAGTTAAACTGATAAAAACAAACACATCACAATAAACAATAATAAATACAATAAAAACAATTGATTTATAAACTTCAAACCAAATTTTCCAAATATTTTTGGAAAATTTAAAATTTTCAGGTAATGGTTATTTGTAAACTAACTTAAATGTAATTCTTAAAAATAAGATCATATTCTTTTTTCTCGTGAAAAACTATTCTCAGATACCCATTTGAACTCGATCTTCAAGCTCAATTTCGGAAAGTCATAGTTTTTTAAAATTTCTCAAGCCTCAACTAGCATTAAATTATTTTACTTTAGTAAAATTAAGATACATTATTAATTATCATTGATAATTTCCCCCCGATACATATTTTGAACAGTATCACATTATATCTATTTTCAATTAAAAATGTACAAAAATTGATCTTCAGTAATCTAATATAGATTGTATTATTTTTTAGAAAAAAAAATATTTTATCAATTAATTATGTAAAAAATAGCAGTTATATATTTTAACAAAATTGCTAGAGCCAATTTTATAAATACAAATAAAAAGGCATCATCCCTAAACTACCCTTAAGCGAAATTTAGCCACAAAAAAAGAGTATACTGTATTATTTTTCATATAATTATACAATTTAAACGAACTTGTTAGAAAAATTTTCAAAATATTTCTAATTTTTCTAAATTATTCATCACTAAGCTACCCTTTAACAAATATTTACCAAATAAATCAGAATTATTTGTCATGTTAAATACCTCAAATATACCTATTTATAACCATTTTTAAACTATTTCAGATTTGTAAAAAAAAATCGATAAACTACCCATTAATAATGTTTTGCCTCAAAAGCAAGTATACACTGTTATAATTCATGTCAATTACTTCCAAGATATCCACTTATTACCTAATTATTAAAGAGTTTTTTAGAAAATTTCAAATTTTTTTAAAACAAATCATCAGTAAACTACCCAAAAATAACCTTGTACCCAAAAATCAAGTGTACGTTGTTATTTATCAAACCACATAATCACCATATATACATTTTAAATAAAATCGTTCAAGACATTTTCGAAATATGTTTTAATTTACACTATTTTTCCTTACGTCAGCTAACCTTCAACGCATATTTGCCCCCCAAAAAACTAATGATACAGTGCTATTGGTCATTTCAAACCAATTTTAGATATGCATTTTAATAAAATTGGCTAAGAGCTATATTAGAAAATTTTAAATTAAAAGAATCATTCATCTGTAAACTACCCTTATTTTGAGGGCTAAGGTCAAAATCAAAAAACCGTTCCAAAGCTTTCACTTGAAAATCTAAATATTAAGTTCCAGCAAAACTATTAATCCAACTGTTTCGGATCTGTGTGCCAGAGACAGACAAGGGAGAAATATGAAATTATAGAATCCACTTTTTAGGGCTCGGGCTTACATAAAACGTAAAGTTTCACAATAATATCGATAAATATATTTTTTTTACTATTACAATACTTTCTCTTGATATGATAAAGTAAAAGAGTATCACATTCCACAAAATAACTAAAACCTATTGATAGTGTAGCCTTCATAAGCGCAAAAAATAAGAAAAAATATTTTAAAGAAATCCACTCTAACGATTCTGATTAAATTTTGTATCTACATTTGGCACCGTCTACCATTACAAAATAAATGACAATTCTCATTTCCCATGAAAATTACTCTGAGGCTAGTTTCTATTAACAGAAATATACAATTATGATAATATATACCCAAATCTTTGAGATCCAAAAATTCAAAATAATTAATCCTTATAATAATCGTATTAGTATAAAAAATAAAATCCTTATATCTTAAATATATTTTTTTAAACCAATTGTTTCTGAGCTAAAATCAAATACATAATTACTATGGAGGTCTTTCAAATGAGAAATTGTTTTTTTATGGTTGTTGGTGGACAAAATATATGTTCTACTTTTATCATTGTTTATGTAACAGTATATATTATTTCATTTATATGCACTTTGGTAAAGTGTTTCTGCATTAAAATATATTATTTCTATTCACAAATATCACGAGTTTTTAGTAAATGTCTTATTTAAAGATAAAAGAGAAATACTTTGCGGTGCCCCATACCATTTATTTATATATTAATAGTCCCCGTTTGAAAAAAATAAAAATTCAGATTTCAAAATGTATTGGCTTATCATTAATTTTTTTTACTATTGTTCTTTTTAAGTTTTCTATCAATCCTGTCTTTATTCACGGTATTCTCGTGTTTGTGCTTATCAGAAATTTAGCTGAAAGCCATTTTTGGATTTTATCAAGATTTTGACTTGTATATGTAATTAGATATGTGCTTCACTTATCATGTTTTTAAACTATTATTTTATTTCCATTGTTAACTAATTCTCGCTAAACATTGTTAAAAGACCAATATAATACCTTAACATTATTTAATTAATCTACACCTGATTTTACTGGTTTCTTATTTTTACTTTTATCAAATGAGCGAGATAACCATTTAAAGACCGTCAATTTTTGTTTGGTCCTCTGTCGCATAGTAGAATATTGTCCTTCGACCCTAAGAGCCCCTCTTCAACTCACCCTCTTGTCAATGAGCACTTAACCTCTCCACATAATGTATTGATCTCGTGGTAAACGTACACTAACATCTTCACTTTAGACCTTCTAGTTCGAAACGGGGTTAATAAGTCAAGTTAAGGAATGGGACTAGAGGAGTTGTCAACTAGCGGTCTTCAGGGTGAATAGGGATGAGTGGAATAGTGGTATCTGTATATTTATATTAAAAACGTATTTAGTATAGTTAAAGTTTTAACTATAGTTTCAAACCCGCCTCAGTAGCTGAGTGATTTAAATCATTATTTTCGTGTTAGACTGGCCTGCTGAAAACGGGGAGATCGAGGCTTGAACCTCGACCGACCGGGTGTATTGAGGGTGGTTTTTCTTATATGGTTTTCCACTCTCCATCCACCCAAATGCGGGTACACTTCATACTAATATAACCTTTATAATCCCTAAACCATCAGCGTAATTTATTAGTATACAAGCGTATAACTCGAACGGATAATAAGACGCGGTGCTGAGTAATAAAAAAATAAAAGCACTATAATTTTAAAAATTTTGTAATATAGGTTAGTCTTTTTTTCAAACCTAGGATATAATAGTTCACTAAAGTAAGGTAATTTCACCAAACAAATAAAATATATGAAGGGTACAGGGGAAAAGTAATAAAGTAATACTAACCACATTTTCTAGGACAACAACTTTTATATCTCAAATCCCATAAGGACCCCAGAAAATACGTATTTTCAAATTAAATTAGATTTCACAGATACTTGTTTAAACCATGGTATAAAGTTTATTAGAAAAGTCTCATGATTGTCTAACAAATGTAAACACTAAAACAATTTGAGTTAAAATTGGACTCCCCCTCTTCATATTGAAATATCAATATTTTTTGTTTGTTTCAATTTAACTCGTCCTTAATACTTTTTGGAATATCTTACAATTTAACTAAATAATCCTAGGAGAAACAGGAATGGTGCATTTTAAAGAATTGAATATGATTTCGTCTGAAGAGGATGAAATACCCTTTCGGTGGTAGGGGAAGTGTAATAGGGAGGGAGAAAGGGAACTCACTTTATCTTATTCTGAGTAAAACCTGACCTCCTCTAACGAATCATAGATAGAAATTAAATACAATGCAGATAACCCCTTTTCGTTTCATAACCTAGAAACTATCAACATTTATTTCACTTATTTTTATTTTGGGCAGCAGTTAGCTCATTATTAAATGTACGGTGAATAGAATAAAATATTTATCCTCAGTCAGCATAACACTTGACCCACCTAAGTATTTAAACTGTTAAAATTTGCGTTACCTTACGAAACCTAACATGTTAGCCTCATGGATATAATTTAAGACATTGGCTCAGGACTGATGAAGTTCAATTAGGATTAGTTACACTGAGTATAGTTTCTATGCATAGTAGTTTATCATGATTGTTACGAGTCAATGCAATGGTATTTAGTCTTATCACCATTACTTCTTTTAATCAAACACTAAATTAACGTAATGGTACAATTATAATAAGGCCTGGAAATAATACGACCTTAAAGTATTGAAAGTATTATAAATGATAAATAAATGGCCCTGAATATTATACTACCCAAATCTATGGCGATAATCGAAGTAAAGATTGAACAGCTTTGACACTGTTTTATTTTAATCTAAAAATTAAATGATATATTAAAGTATAACCCTCAGTCCTCATTTCATTCCTTCTTAGGGGATGGCCAGACTGGGCGAGCTAGCGAGCGCGCGAGAGACTAAAATATAAAATAGAACACATTGGGGCAGAACTGGAGCGAGAGAGTTCACGCTCGACCCGGTACAGTCTAGTTTACAGGCGCTAGGCAATATTATTGTATGTAGGTTCATTGAGTGCTAGATAAAACTTCTCATTTTGACATTTTTATTACTATCAATAGGCTTAGCACACTTGCTACTAACGACCCAATTTAATTGGTAAGATCATAAACTATATATATATATATATAACTGATATGTTAAAATACTTCAATATTATAATCAAAGTAGGTCTTTACAAAATAAGAATCACCATTAGCGTGGAGAGAGGAAGATAGAGCTACAAAAAATAAATCACTTGTTAAAAACCACCCTCAGTTCACTGAACCAAGATTCGAACCTTTGCCTCCTCGTCAACAACTATCGAGATCTATCTGCTAATCACGTGCTCGCTCGCACGCTTGTCAGTCTGGCCGAACTCTTTTCCTCCTGTATAATCTTCAGTAGTGGTACTGGGTACAGATTCAGAATTTGTCAGTCTGGCCGAACTCTTTTCCTCCTGTATAATCTTCAGTAGTGGTACTGGGAACAGATTCAGAATTGGAATATTCCCACAGGCACTCTCTCGTCCATGCCATTTGAAACACAGCATTTTGTAAATCCGTTTACAATGGATTCATTACTAATTCTTCCTAAGCCGTGGTTTACCACTGAACAAGCAGATGTATGTTTGGTCTCTTGTGCTAGCCTGTCGGAGTCAGTCAATTTTTACCTTAACTGGCCTCGTGGTATAGTGGTCAGAGCTTCTGGCTGCTGACCTAAAGGTCCCAGGGTCTAGTTTCCGGATGGTACCAGATAACTTTTCTAGAAAGGGGAATAATTTACACGGTCACCAAGGTTTGGTTGGTTAGGCTTAAGTTAGGTTAAGCTCATCGTTCATTCCCTATCACCATCTCCTCATTTGAAAGGAAATGGGAAACACCTCCACGGAAGAAATGTGATATACGATTAGTACGTTCAGGTGTCTCCTGAGCAACGGCACATTAGTACTTGATAATATTTCCACACACTGGCTTACATATTTATGTAACCTATACATGCCATTATTATTATTAATATTACTGTCGCTAATTAACCATTTACCCTTATATATAGATATAGATCTGTCATGGCCCATGGGCACAGACAAATAATATACACAGACACTCAACCTCCAGGATAAAATGGTTGCGCTTCTTTTGGCAGATTGAATCCTTCATCACTAGGGTTGCTGTAGTTAGTTCTATCACCCAGTAATGACACTAGCGAAGCCCAGTGTTAAAGAACACCAGCTGGCAAAAGGAGCACAACAAAACCCCCGTAAGATTGAATCTGTTTCTTACTTGTCTGTGCCCGTGGATCATTTTTATATTTGTAACACATTATAGATTCCACCCTCCAACTGACACTGATCTACTAAAATACCGTGCGCAATCATTCTTTCTCGTCCCTGTTTTTTTTTTCAGCAAAAAATATGCGGCTCCGTATATAATACGAGTACAGATTTTCAAATTATCTATTTAAGAAAAAAATATAACCTAAGATCCAGGTTAAAATGATACATGGTTTTTGTTATGAACTCTTTTGAGAATATTTATACATGTCCATCCTTCGTTCGATAACCACGGAAAAATTGGGGTCTTGACCCTGACCACAAGTACTGAAATTGGTTTTATTTAAGTTGTTTTTTACTCTCTCTTCACGCAAATAAGGGTACAATTACTTTTTCTGACCCGCTTTAGTGGCCAATAATTGATCTAATGCGTCAATTCCGTATCATACTGGTCATATGATGACGGTGAGATCAGGGTTTGAATCCCGGTGGTTGGGTTTATTGAGGAATTTTTTTTGGAGGATTGGTTTCCCACTCTACTTTAATGGAAATTCGGGCAGATCACCTCTAAAGTGCTTTCTTTCTCATATCTGCCCCATCAGAGTAATAATCATAATATATTCGGATAACCTTATTAGACGTGAAGATAAACAAAATTCCCTCACTATTCCTACCTCGTTTTTTGGGATAGATTACTGATATCTTGTATGGACAGTAATGTGGGTATACACACACAATGAACTGATCGAAAAAAGTTGAATGTGAGGACTGAATATATATATATTTTTNCGCCTCTTTTCTCATTGATTCTATATCATTGTATATTATTTTATGCGTGTTCTTATGTGGAGTGGTGATGATACAATGTACATTATTCCGTTCAGAAATCTTACGAGTTTATAGAAAGAGAGAGAGAGTCTGTGCGGTGTGCCGTACCATTTATTTTAAATTAATCATACAAATACAAATATGTGTACCGGAACCGTTGTGAAGTGTTGGACTTTCATTGTACTTGATCTTGGGCGATTGGAGGGGTAAGGAAGGCTCTAATGCTAGTTGAGAATATTTGGGGTGTCGTTTACAAATGTTTAATGTGACGGAAAATCTTTTCGGCTACCTTCCTCATCTTTTACCATAGATTAAATCATTGTGGTCCAATTGGCGGCTCGCGCTCACTAAAAACGCTGTCCAAACAGTATCCTGAAGGGAAATTAAAGGTAAACCCTCGGTGGAAGATGTAAAATAGCTAATGATTCTAATAACAAATATTTATTTCAAAAGGTCATGATTCAATTTTACCATGCGTTTATTTTATTAATTAAAATATGTATAAATATATCATATTTACGATGCTTAGTTGTTTTGTGAAAGTGTATAGTATGTGCGTGCATATTTCATACATTTTTGGGAGATTAATAACTTTTTTGCGATAAAATTTTAATGATTCCACCAACAAAAAACACGATTCATACATAAGTTTTAAAATAGTTATTTATTAAGTGTTGTTTTAGGTCTATATTAAGTTAATGGGATTAATAAATATATCTTCGGCTCGCGGTGTAAACTGATAACTATATTTGGCCCTGGATTAAGTC
This sequence comes from Timema bartmani, assembly GCA_902151455.1. NCBI lineage: Eukaryota > Metazoa > Arthropoda > Insecta > Phasmatodea > Timematidae > Timema > Timema bartmani. The sequence continues at coordinate 141,735 of CABFWB010001029.1, read as the reverse complement.
ACTAATGGTAAACCTATTAATTGAACACATACATCGAACATGTGTGGTTGATTGATTTTTAAAGGGTCAAATATTCACCCAATCAACGTCATGGAATCACGATGGATTTTTGAGACCTTTCAAACCAGTCTTCGGTTCCTGATGCCTTCCAGCGAACGCAGTACCACGTCATCAAGTAATGATGTCTTCCTTTTACTTCAGGCTAAGCCACACAAATAGACCCCTATTATAGAAGTTGTTCCTGTCACTGTATGGAGAGGCGCTGGCATCTCTTTAACAGGGCATATAATGCCAACTTTAATAAAAAGACGTTGCCAGTGGATAGTCTTGGTTGCAAGATTAAGTTAAACAACCTTATGTACCTATTAGGGAAATATTTCAGATGTTGATTCAATTCTATTTAAGGGACAAAAAAAAAAGTTGGTGGCAATCATCAATGAATATAACACTTAAAGAAATGAAATTTATATTGACACTGTATGCAGGTTAAGTTGTTGAGAATATGTCCCACAACTTTTTCCTAGACGGCTTATAAAACAATTAATTATATAATTATTATGTCATAACTTTTCAGTAGCGGCGTTTATTATTTGATCGAACGGAAACGAAACAGGATTATCTTATTTCATAATAACTATTACCGCATCCTTTTGGCTAATAGGTAGTGAATCTTTAATTAGTCCACGTTAACTATAAGGTTTTCTTCTATTGATTAATTAGTTTCTTGTATTTACACTTCATGTTACAGACTGATGTAATGGGACTTTTATTATACCACTATACCCATACATGGCGTGTATTTGAGTGAATAAATTGTTATAGTTTAGAGTTAAGGTTTAATTTAATAAAAGAAAAACCCTGCTTCAGTGGCCACGTGTTCTAAGGTGTCATTCTAGTTTTGGACTTGGCTTCCAATGGTAGGGAGATTGGGGTTCAAATTCCAGTTGTGTGCACTGTGGGTGGTTTTTACAAAATGGTTTTCCACGCAAATGTGTGTACACAGCCTTCATCCCTAACTTATTGACGTAATTAGTACATATGTGTATAATCTGAAGAGGTAGTAAGAGGTGGTGCTAAAAAAAAAGAGACTAAATAAGAGCTTATCTGTGTAGTTTATTTCATATATATTTATCTTACATTAATTTGAAAGAAAGCAACGCTATACAATTAAATAATAATGAAAGACGAAGCTAGGGCACGCCAAAGGTATCGGGTTCAATTCCTATTTCCTGGTTTAATTTTTCAATTTATTCGAAAATTACATAATTTGTTTACATAAATAATATGAAACTTTGTAATAAAATGTTTATTCGGTTAGTTTTAATTGAAATTCTACTTTACACATGTTTTATTTAAGCCTTGAATGATTTACTAGATTATAATAAAATACTGAAAAGTTCCCTAAAACTTAAAAAGGCATATGGTTATAGTAAACATAGTTAAGACCTTTTTTGAGTAACAAATCTTAACGTCAGTGACGAGGACTCGTGGTTTGTTCAATACTGGAACGTAGCGGAACGTGTATCGTGCTATTCCTGCTAACGAGACAAACAGCGTAGCAGTTAGTTTACTCACAGATCTTCTGCTCCCCCTTCCCGACTATACCTCCTGCTTTTCCCTCTTTAGGAAACCTACCCCCTCGTATCCACTTCTCTCAAACACCGCCCTCACATGCGTTGTAATTAGTAGCAACTAGGTAGGCAGGCGTCAGCATACTACAGATCCTGTTACTTGACGCTTTGACGTCAAAACTAAGTGTGGTGGGAAACGGGTAGGGGGAGAGGACGCTGGGTAACCTGCCCTTAAAATTGGACGTGAGGGAAATATAGTGCCTTGGCTTTCGGATTTGAATAATCATTCCTAGCAATTAAAATTAATTATATTTGTAAAATACCTCTGAATAGTAACATTTGTCATATTTTTATTTGCAGTAACCCTCCGATAATTTGGAATAAAAAATTTCAAGAAAGTTGACTTGAGCCACTAACTTAATTTTCCATCTAGAAAAACTTATACAAAACAACGTTCCAGTTTATAAGCTATCCGCAGAATATCTAGACTATTTTATTTGGACCCCCATGCTGATGGTTTAACAGTCTAAGTCGTTAGACTCTCATTACAATTGATCGTTTTTTATTGGAGGATTGGAGTTATAATTTCAGTTATTATCTTCTGGTTTCCTCATACTGTCTCCACCCTAATACTGGACAATTATCTCCACACAAAAGCCAAAGAAGCTGTCTGCTTTCTACTAGCGCTACAGCGCGTGAGATTTCAAATGCACATGTGCACTGATTTAAAATGGTTGGTCTATAGATTAGATTGTGTCTTCCGTGCAAAGATCTTAGGCAGAGCGGGTAAAGTAGAGATGATTTGGACCTTATAAAAACAGCTCACGCCGATTTGGCTGAAATCTTGTGATTCGCTTAAGAATCATCACGTGACCACGTTTCTTTTCTGCTCTTGTTTTCCGGCAAGCGCGTGAATCTACTTATTTTCTCCATCAAATAATTAGTGCTGGGGTGAGGCACGCCGTGCTCCGGTGTTAGTGGTGCTGTTTAGATACATATAAAGAATAAAGCATTGGGTGCCGCATTGGGAATCGGCCTCCCTTTTTCCTTATAGTTAGAATGAGAGTCGTGTACAGTTATGTTATTTGAAAAATAAAAGTCTACATTAAATCTATGAAAGAAATATAAATATTTGGTGATAGTTTCCAATAAAGCAATGTTTTATTAAGATTTAAATGCCCACAATTTGGTAACTATCACATATCACTGTAATATATATTATTGTTTTATAAATCAGTTCAGTTAGTTATCCACTGCACATTTAACTGTATATGGTTTATATAAATAATAACACTTGTTTTGGTAGATAATTTTGATTGCTTATAAAAGAGCGCTTACTTTTATCTTAGTGTTTAAAACCGAGTCCACACTTGTTTCATATTCTCGTATCGTATCACCGATGATTATCTTGAATGCGTTGGTTTGGACGAGAACATTCATCACGAACGCGATCGTGATAGAGATACGATTATACTCGTATAACCATGGCTGTGAGATTGAATGCCTGTGCGTACTACAAACAAAATACTGTCGTGGATCAGTTTTTACTAGTTCACACCGCTACAACACACATCTGATGGGTCGCATTAATAGTCTTGACGAAAAGAGGTTCTACTCTTATAAAGTTTGGTGTCACCGTTTCCGTGTGTATCGTCACCTGCTCCAACACTGACCGCGACGGGAATGCGTCATGATGATATTATTCAAGTGTGAACCCGTCTTAAGGTTTGTTGAAATAACAACTCTAAATTCTCGTCGATGGTACTTAACCAAGAATTCACTTTAGAGAAGAGTTGTAAAACATTGAAGTGCTGCTGGGCAGGAAATTGTTCCTTGTTCTCTTGCCTCTCGTTGGTTGAGAATTTGGGCGTTGAGCTTTTCTCTCAACCCAAACGGATGCAAGTGGTTGTTAACAAATACTTTTTATAACGTCATTTCCTGAATTACATACGTGTCGTGTATTAAAGTACGTAGTACTCTGTAATCACATAAATGTGAACTATCCAAAACCTGTAAATTAGTAATAATAGGATATTTTAAACACCACTTCTTTTTTCACAACAGCTTATGGTATTTATTTTATAAAAATATTATCGAAACATCCTGCTTTGATGGTCACGCTTACAAAACGATAGCTTCGTCAAGTCTTGTTTTTCGGTGAAGGCAAATAAAATTCATTATGGTTGTTCGGAGAGTGGGCTTTCCTTAATGTTAACCCACATTCTCTTTACGTAAATGCGGGTACATTCTTTCAAAGCTCAACTTTCCTAATCCTTACTTCATTAACGTAGTTAAATTCGAATATAGGTGGACAGGTAGTAAGACGCAGTGGAAATTGTAATTTTACTGTAACATTTAAATCAAACTTTATTGAGGCTGGTAAAAAAATAGCAACCGCACAATAGGAACACTGACAAATGCATTAGTCTTGTCTTTTATGGTTTAACACTGATTTGGAGGCTGTTTCTAATCTCGGGGAGGTACACCAGAGACAATTTTCCACTTTTATTTTAAAGCTTCTCCCCTCATCTGACATCTTGTGAAAAATTTCCTCTAAAGAACACCTTTATAATCCGTTTTGCATATCTTAGCGTACGTTGCGGATATCCCAAGGTTAGCCACACTTTAAGATGAAAATGCACTAAAAGTTACTAATTGCAGCAAATCTTCACTCAAGAATACACCTATAATATTTAAGAGGAAAGATAAACTAAATAAATAGAAGCAGTTCTGATTCGAACAGGAAACCCCTGAAGCCAAAAACCGGGTGTGCGTGCACTGAAGTGTGACGGCAGGAAAAGAAGGCCACACTCTCAGACGCGTGGCTGTTGAAAGGTGGTGTAAAGGGGAGTGAGTACAGGATGTTCTGGAGGGGATAGAGCCACGCGACTCAATGTAACTTTTTCTAACCTTGAGAATAAAAACGGTATATCTCCAATAATTTACCTAAGACGTTAAAGACTTTGGCCACACAATCGTAGAAATATGATGTGTTGATCTAAAATGCTTTGTAACTCTAAGCTAGAACGAGTTAATTATATAGGCAAGTTTGGTTTTCGAGTCACTGTACAGATATTGTAAATAAGTACCCATAATTTTTATTGTATTGTCACCGAAACACAAATTAATACACTCTCGTTCCAAGGTAGTAATTAGAGGTGAGGGGGTTGTCCAAGGGTTCAAAACAATAGGCTAAAAGATGTATGTACAATACATGGGCTCTCAATATGGTTATCCATTTCAATATGACCATTAATCAAAAATTTTGCGGCTACTAGCCCAACTCAAGTGATTTGAATTTAAAATTCTAAGCAATCAATGGAGTACGTAGGTTTAAAAAAAAATCATTTTGACATAAATTGAGAGACTGACGTCTTAAACCAAATAAACAACAATATTATTTTTTATGAATATAATATACTTTTGAATATAGTATTAATTGGTTTTCTGTTTAACTTGATCACCAAGGGAAAATATCCACTTCAAAACCAAGTAGAAATTATAGGTGATATTTAAACACACAATTCTTAAAACTTTAGTAACGATAAGAACATGACACATTTCTTAACATAATGTGCAGTGCTTTTAACTTTTTTTAAATAACTGGATTGAAGCCTGTTGTTCACAGAACTACTAGTAATGTATTTTTGTATTTCTTATTTCTCAACGGAGAAACTAGTATAGTAGTTTATTGTTCTAATAAAATGTGTATCACCAAAAACTTATAATGATGTTAAAAAAAGTACTGTAGTTAAATAACTTCAATAGGGATTCAATACTTTCATGACACCTTGTGTTGAGGGAGTTTCATCATAATCTACGGCCGTGACTTACACCTGTTTTTACTACATATTTTAATCTAAATACGGTCCAAATTCATTTATCTATAGGTATATAGATTTAATTTTCTTCAACAGTCAACACAATTGACGCTGAGGTTAACCTTTCTTGTGAAACACAGCGCATGCTAATATTATTTTATTTATAGCACTGCCTCTTACATCCCTTGTTGGTTTATACGCATCGTGACTTATTTTACTATACTATTGGAGAGCGTTTATTGGCGGCTCTTACAAGTAGACCACCGCGGTACAGAGCGAACAAAGCTACAAACTATATCAACTCGTATTCTGATTGGTTGAGAGCTCTTCACGTGAACACGTTTCTATTCCGCTTTTTTTTTTTAGGTTAAATTATGAACCCACGGTATTACTTATTATTCTTTAAATTATGTCTACGCTGACATCTGTTTACCGACATAAGCTACTTATTTTCTAAGACTTATATAAATAAACAAAATATTTAAAAAAAAGTTCGTCAGCCTCATTCCATATCCTACTAACAAATCATAATTTGAAACAATAATTTATTTTATACCGTTGTTTTGAAGCTTGTCTCTATTTTACCGTGTCAGGTGGAGAAATCTTTCTTATCCTGTGCCTCACCGAAGCTGGTAGTTGATTTATCTTGGTCCGAGTATCACTCAAAACGGGTTTCGGGAGGCCCCCTTCCTAACCGGAACCAGTCTTGCCCGGGGCGATTTCCCACACTCCACCAGGAGCAGTTCTTGCACAGTCTCCTAGATGTGACCTTGCATGAACCACGTATCACTCATGCTTCGTTATTTCCGATCACAGATGAAATAACCTTAACTTCAAAAATGATCATTTCTATATACGCCTTAAATACCGGGAGAGAATTTTTCATTCAAAAATTATTTAAAAAAATTAATAGGCTGAAAATATCGTGCATAATAGCTCCTTTATAAATTTCAAGTTTAAGAAAATCGATACTCAATAAACTAGTCTCAAATGAATGTCTTTAAAAACACACTATTACTAGTCTCAAATGAATGTCTTTAAAAAACACACTATACAATACTATCTATAATTTACCCAGGTGTTCAATTTTTTTTTCATTTATATAAGATATTGTATTTAAGGTGCACAACAGACATAAAACCCAGCCACCCGCCGTAAATTCATCACTCTGAAAGGTTAAACCCACATTTCACCAATGATACACTTTTCAGCCATGCCGGGAATCGAACCTGGATCCTAATCTGGGACCCTTAGCTCAGATGACAGACATGCTACCAACTGAGAACAAGTGTCGGACTACCTAAGTATTGAATTTTAACATCATTGAAAAGGTAATTTCCGAAAAACTCCAAATATTCCTATATCAATTATTAGTAAACTAGCGTTCGTTATCTGAATAGTTCTTTGAAAAACCAACAACATCATTATTTATATTTTTAAAATACCTCCCAGATGTCAAATTTGAACAAAACTTCTATATCCACTTTATAAAAATTTAAAATTTAAAAATTATATAACAAGTAGATTGACCTTAATTTTAAAGCTAAAATAAAAATGAACGCTTGACCATGAGATGACCATATAACATCTAAATATCAAATTAAAAAAAAATTCATTGAACCGTTTTGACTGTAACTCCTGATACAAATAACCAACACTGGTGGCCTCATGGTATAAAGCGTCATTTTCTCGATGGACTGGACCACGTGTGACGTGGAGGTCGAGGTTAAAATCTGTCAGGTGTATTGAGGTTGGTTTTAAAATGATTTCCCGCTCTCCCTCCTCACAAATACAGATACATTTCCTCTAAATTTCATCTTATTCATTTTTAAAACATTATAGTAACTAGTACCTATGAGTATAACCCACATTGGTAGTAAAATTCGGTGAAAAAATGTAAAGACAGACATGAAGAGATACATTTTATTTTCTAGTGCACAAACGTCAATAATATCATAATTTAGAGTTAACAATTATTTAACGATTACAATACTTTATCTGTGTAGAAATGTATAATTTATGACTTTTATAAACATACATATAATGTACTAGTTTGATTGGCTGCATCAAACAACCTTTTTATTTAGGTAAGCTAGTCTATATATTATTTTAAATGTGAAGCGTTGTTTCACAATTTTTTAAATGCAAAATATTTAAAAAATAATGTATTTACCTTAATTGTGGAGGTATTGGTTTTTAGGAACTATAGGTGGATGGACCGGCTGGTTATTAAGATGCAGCTCACAAAGGAAGACAATTTGAATGTGGTTTAATTGCTTAGAACAGAGATATCTGATCTAATGGTTTTAATTTTACTTTTAAGATCACAAAGCTAAATATGGCGTAATTGATTTTTCCTTTCCAGTAAAACTTGCTAATTGTATTTCCCCTTTCACGTTAGCAACTAGGTATCCATTCCCGAGGCTAAATAGTTAGAGTGATCGCAAACAAAGCTATAAGACCTTGAATCGAATTCAGAGGGAACTCACAAAGATATTTAATATATCCATTGTGTCTACAGATCATGAAAGTCATACAAGTAATGAAATACAATTTGGTTTGAGTATGTCATAACGTAAAATTTACTGTAAATTAACTTTACTGATAATTAATCATGGGAGTCAGTTCTTTCATACTCTCAGGCAGGGGTCGACCGGTCAATCCCGCAACATTTTTTAGTTGGTCGCATAATAAAATTACTTTCTTCGCGGAAAGGCAAGCTTACCTTGCATTATTCAACTATGTTACAGCCTAAAAGATAGGGACATAGTGTAGTCCGTCAAGGTAAGACCTCTCAGGGTAAACGGTATTTAAGTTTTATTAATTGTATGTATTTTATATAAAGGTAGAGACATAAGTATAATAGAAAATATTGAATTCAAGCAATAAATACAAGATGTATAGAAAAAAAGAAGAATTTAAAGTAGAGTGGAGAAACTAAGGCTGATCGCAGGCCCTTTGATAAATGTAAAAGTCGATCGAAGTCCAAAAAAGTTGCTTATTTTATATTACGAGAGTTAAGTTTTAAGTCCAGAAGTGGTTTTTGAAATATATTAAATTATATGCCGAAAATAAATGTTGTGCTTACATTTTAATTAAAGTTGCAGCCCAGATGCTAGCACCTATTACCAGTTGAAATTCCTTAAGAGTGAAGATAAAGGCCCCTTTAGGATCATTACATATAGCTTGCCCCAGCGAGAATGATGGTCGGGAAATAGGGAAAGGGATTCAAGGGGAATATGATGTGGAAGGGGAATACAACTGATAAACGATCTGTGCCGCGCACATCATACCAAGGTGAGACGACATGGCGCTTCAAGTCTCTAGAAGTAAGGGGGAACAACTGATAAACGATCTGTGCCGCGCACATCATGCCAAGGTGAAATGACATGGCGCTTCAAGTCTCTAGAAGTAAGGGGAAACAACTGATAAACGATCTGTGCCGCGCACATCATACTCAGGGTGAGACGACATGGCGCTTCAAGTCTCTAGAAGTAAGGGGAAACAACTGATAAACGATCTGTGCCGCGCACATCATGCCAAGGTGAGACGACATGGCGCTTCAAGTCTCTAGAAGTAAGGGTAATATTCCATGATGTTCCAGCTTGTTCTAGAAACTAGCCTCGAAAGTTCTTGAAGCTGGTTGCTGGTTTGTTTATCAGGTACGCCCACTACCGAACTATAGTTTCGCAGCTAAGTTTGCTTGTGCGTGTTGCTGCAGCCACTCGTGTCTAGTTGTGATGCAATTTCAGGTCATAGAGAGTGACAGCAATAGGTTGGATAAAATGGGACAGTTTAGGTGAGATGAGTTTTTTACCCGCCAGTATTGTCGATGTTTTTTAGTAATAATTCCTTATAGCTAAGCACGACGCAACACATTGTAAAATCATTATATTGATAGGATTGATTTAATTTAAATAATCCGCTTAGTTATCATGTATAAAATATATGATAGTATAAAATATTTGGATTTTGCCGAGTACTTATCTTACTTATACTCATCTTAAATCTGTTTAATTAATACATATTTACTATAAATATATCATTCCTTCTACCGAACGGAAGGCAACTTACGTAATAGTGAAAAGGACGTTGCTTAAGTTAATGATAACACTTTTTCATGTCTTTATTTTTAAGAGAAGAAACAGAAGTTTATTTCTTTTTAATATCACCACCAACAATGAACGGAAGAAATTCCTTTAAATGTTTTGAAACATAACATTAAAACCACTATTTTGTATTCATGGCGAGGTTTTTTCATGTGCCATAACACACAGTATTTTTCATTGCTCTTTCGATGTTGACTGTTACTCTTCCGTTCACACTTGATGGTACACTTTGTGATAGTCAAATATAGACATTTTACCCCTTCCATTGCGTGTTAATAATCTTCCAGGACATCTACATGTAAACAGTTTTACGGTAAGGATGAGGAAGGTACTATTTAAATATAAAGTTTCCTCATTTGCTTGAAAGAAAAGGCGGAGATTATTTAAATGGAAAATCTTCTCTTTACATTTTACTTAGATTTGAACCATAAACTCAACTGTATCGGTAAATTAGACTATACGAGACTATCGTGTTTGTCCACATGCTCACATATGAGGACAATAACGTATTTTAAACAGCGAGTAGGCATGGGCCAAGAGCATTAATACTTTCGTCACCATACTAAATAAAGTGCCGGGGAAGGATTTTCTATCCTAAATAGCTTAGAGGTTTTATTTAATAATTAAAAGCTAATTTATTTTATGGAGGTATTAAGCTTTCCTTAATCTAAGTTAACTTAACTTAGCTCTAAACCACGGGGGGCGGGGGAGGGGGGTCGTTATGTTTAAAAAACAACTACTTTTCCGAGTTTATACACAGTATATTAGGTACTAGACCCTACTACGGGTCAATTTTTTCTGATATTTGATACATCGGTTTTCAATTAATTAAAGAGCTTCGTTTGGTCTACAAATGTATATCAACTATAATGTAAGTACCTATTCATTAAGCATTTTTGGTGTTATAATCATTATTATTATTATTAAGTTTTCTATCTTACGACAGGTCCATTTCTTTCGAAAGCGAACTTAGATCGACAATGCGCCCTTTTCTCTACCTCCTCCTTTAGCGCACTGTTTAGTCATCCATGGACAAAACCATATTTATTTATTTATTTTTCCTCTCCATATAAATGCCCATTCGGGTTATTTTACAATAATTACAGCTATTGAATAGGTATACAAGGAAGTTGTAATTTTAAAGGAAATCTAGGCCTAAGAAATAAATCTTAATTTACTGAAATTTTAAGCCGTACATAATGATAGAAGCAACATTTACTATTTTAAAAGATTTAGTGTGGTTTCCAAGTGTTGGAGAGGTCATAGTTTGAATCTCGGCCCAAGATGAAGTAAGGGTGATTTTTTCTAAATGGTTGCCTACATTCCCTCCACTAAAATGCGGGTTCAAATCTAAAATTTCAACTATCTAATAGCCAGGTTCAGTGGCTGAACAGTCTAAGGAGTCACTCTTGACCTAAACTGTCCTACTGATAACTAAGAGATCGGGGTGCTAATCTCAGTCGGGTCTATTGAGGGTGGTTTTCCCAAAATGGTTTCGCACTCTCCTTCCACTCAAATTCGGGTAGATTACCTATCAAATGCTTTTGTCCTCATACTTTCTCAATTAGAGTAATTATAATAGATGCGTACAACCTGAACAGGTAGTAAAACGTGGTGAAAAATACTAAAAAAAAATCACTTTATAATGTGATTTGCTTATAGCACATACGGATTGTAAAACACTAACAAAATTCTAAAACATAAAAAAAAAGAGCTACGCTGATGGTAAGTCCCAGATCTGCACGTTTATATGTCAAAATTAACACTCGACAAGCAATAGCGTTGAAGTCAACTAAATAACTAAATTCTGACTTTTTCACCGGCAATTATTCGCTTATTCGCTCTCTTTGCAGTGCTGGGGCTCACTACATACCCTTTACGGAACGTTACACACCCATTTCTCCGCTATCTCGGCCATTAATATTAAATAGAGATCACGCAGGCTTTTAGGCACTTTAATTATTTCCCCCTTGAAATTAATTTAAGGCACCCCGCAAATCACAATTGCATTATGGAAATGATACAGCCTGTCTTATAAGTTTGTATACAACATTCTTAGTAAAATAAAAATTTAACACTTGTTTTATTTTTGTACCCAATCAGCTTTATTCCCAATTTTATCCATCCATTTTTGTGTTTATTTGATTGTCTCATCTTATTATTCATAATACTTTAGTTGTGTTTGCCCATTTTTCTATTTTATTCCATAACCCACTCAGTGGCCGAATGGTCTAAGGCGTCACTCTCATTGTAGACTGGCCTGCTAATTATGGGGTGATAGGGATTCGAAACCCGTTCAGGCCTACTGAGGGTGGTTTTTCATTGGTACTTCCCCACTCTTATTTTAAGCAAATGCGTGTAGACTACCTCTGATAAACGTCCTTCTTCAACCTTACCCCATCATAGTAATTACCATATATGCAAATAACTTGAACAGGTAGTGAAACGTGGTGATAGAAAAATAAATATAAACTAATTCATACTTCTTTCAATTGTGCATGTCAAAATTTCTTTGATATCATCATTCTCTTGGTTATCAAACATCTCACCGTTTGTTATCGCCCTTTCGAAAACATTGTGAGTTTGTCTTCAGCGCTGCATCATAAACCGTACTGCTTTCTTAAAATCCTACGTCTCTTAGGGACTATATTTTTACTGTATGTTTCACAACCCATATGGAATAAACGCATTTAATTACACAATGAGATAGGAATGAGGAAAATATAATTAAGTTAAAATGTAAAAGCATTAGCTTGGAAGGAGAAGTGTAAACAATAAAAATAGACAACCCCTAGTACTCTCGACTGGGGTTTGAACCCAAATCTCCCTGTCACCGGCGATCCAGCCTATACAATCTTGCGTGCTAACCAATGAGGGCTTACAGAAAATAAAAAAAATATATGTAGTGTAACGGTGGTGGGTTGTTGTTAGGGTGCGTGTGAAATTACGGAGGCGTTGGCAGACCTTGAAACGAGGTGTTTATTTTAACAACGCTGCATGTGATGGTTGAGGTAAAGAGTTTTATTAACAGAGGTGCAGGATTCAAGTCGTCAAGTTGGATTTCGACCCCGTTCGTTTGAAATAACTGGATATTGTCCTAACCGCGTAACCGATCAACTAGTAGACCTCCCTCCACACCGGTTCACATAAAAGTCCGTCTTGTACTTCTATTAGGAAATTCAAGACAATTCCTATCCCCGAAACTCGAACCCATGAGCTACTAAATCTGACATGGCAATGTTAACCCGACGTCCTATACGTCACGGACACATGTCACCGACTACGACCCAGAGTCCAAATACAACACGCGCCTTGACCGACAAAAGGTAATAAGAGACCCCCTCGACCTGTCTTCAATAATCAGTTTTTACCCTAGTTTCATTTAGACATGTGTCGATCAAGAGTTTTGTAATCAAAACGAGCAACGCATCACGACCACGACCTACTTTAATTTTGGAAACCCTCTTTCTAGATCCAACTAGAGTTGCCCCATGGCATCTTTGGTGCTGACTGACAGCTGACAGCTGACGGCTTTTAAAAACTACCAGACCAAATTATGTACCCTTACGCCGAACCATATGATCTGCAAAAAACATGTGTTTAGCAGCTGTCACTTCTGACAGTCAAAATTTAGGTGTATACCTAAATGTTGACTGTCAGAAGTCAGCTGTGAACTGTCAGTCAGCACCAAAGAAGCCATGGGGCTACTGTTGAGTCAGCGAAATCCTTCACATATAATTTATTTACTCCATTACAATTGTAGTCAAAACACTTGAATAAAGCATCGCGACCACGACCTGCTTTCATTTTGGAAACCCTCTTTCTAGATCCAACTAGCGTAAACGAATTCGTCCACACAGGATTTATTTAGTCCATTACAGCATTGTAACACTTAGCTCTTACAATGAGTAGGCTTTTAATTTAAACTATGAAATTTGAAAAAAAAAAACTAAATTCTTTCTAACTTAAGACTTTATACCAGTTCATTTTATTGGATAGAGGTGGGGAGGTTAGGTTTAAAGTAAATACAACTTCACAAGTTTGTACAGGGGATGAGACAAATACAATGCAAACGCAGAAATATAGTATCAATGCACTCGACTGAATCTCTAATCTCGATTTGCCCGTGACCGACAGTACAGAGTAATTAGAGCCTCACGTGTTCTATCTATCAAGCTAATATTAATGTGGATGTGTAATAAACTAGGAAACACACACATGATGCAATTGGCCCACTAGGAATCATCCTTTGGACGTTTTTATACACACCTAAATTTAAAATAGCAAGGAATATTTGACTCATGAAACGTAACCTAATTATATATAACTTTCAAGGATAACCAAAAGTGATCATCATCATCATCATCATCAACTGTTTCCAGCCTGTGGTCGGGTCACTTTAGTAAAAAGCCTCTATCTTCCTCTATTCTTCCACCATTCTTCCTCCTTTAATCGAGTCAATTCTTCTCCTCTCATTTGAACACTTTCGGTTATATGATCCTTCCATCTCTTTCTTTCTATCCCTTGCAATATTTATCTACATTCTTCATTTCGTTATTTTAGTTTGGCATCCTCTACTTCTCCATCCTCATTACATGCCCCATATCCTCTCAGTCTTGCTTCCTCCACTATCTCATGTACTGCCTGTAACCCACTCTATCCAAGATATCCTCATTCCGAATCCTGTTTCTCCTCTTAACAGATAATCAATAATGGCATTAAAGAGAACAAATATAAAAACTCCATGACTTCAGCCCACTAGCGGGCTATGCCGACTGAGCGGCCGTCGTATATTAGGGAGGATAATGCCAACAATTGAGAATAGAAGGTGTCATGTGATCAACACAACCAGCCCTCCATCCGTTAATATAGGTTTGTTTAAACCTAGCTGCTACTTATTTATTAACTAGCTTCTTATTTGTCTTCACGAGGCTGAATTTGAACAGCTTCCTGAACCCATTACTGCACAGAAAAAAATTGAAGTGTCGATGTTCAAACCCGGACCTTTAGCTTTATAGCCAAGAACTCTGACCATTAGACCACACAGGAGGTCGATAAAATATAAAATTCAAAACTTAAAATTAAAAATAAATTATGTTTATGATTCGCACTCGAATGACCTTCTTAAAACTCAAGGTCACTAAAATGTAGGTATGAATTATTCATATTGTGTTAATTGTATACTAAGTACTAACATTAAACTCACATTATCACAACTAGAATAGTTTTCCAGTGATACATTATAATCTCATCAATGTTTTTATTTTGAGAACTTAAATTTAATCCAGGAGTAATTGAATTTGATATTATATATTAATTGACATTACTTATAATATGTTTTTTAATTTATTTTATTTATTTCAGACCCATGTTATTTTTTGATAATAGTACTTTTAAAGTAGATTAGCTTGGAGTCAAAAAAACCTTTTACAAAATACTAGCCTACACTGATGGTCACGTGGTGTTACTAATAACATTGCTTTCAAAATGCCTGAGTGCTGTTATCAAATAGCTTAAGATTCGAATCTCTGCCAGATGCAATGTAGGGGGTTTTACTCATCCCCTCTAAACATTTATTAAAGTAAACTTAATTTAATATTACCCACTAAACCCTATCCCACAAATTAAGTGGCTATAAGCTACAATCGACATCGATTATCATATATTCTAGAACGTCAGTCTCGCAAAAATACTGGTTTGCTGGCGATGGGCAGGCCAAGTTTATAATTGAGGGGGGGTTGGGGGCAAAAACACGATAACCTTAATTTTATGAAAATATGTGTTAGTACGCATTTCTGGTAGTTAAACGCTTGAATTAAAAGTTGTTTTTATAGTCAGTGAAGACCTAGAGGATAGCTAATATTGACGAATGTTTTTATTTAATTTTTATAGCTAAATTTACAGATCTTATAGACATTAAAATATTGAGAATATCCCATCTAAATCTGTGAAGGTTATTATGTTTTTGCCCCGACCCCCTCGATTTCGGCCAAATGCACTGAAACTCGGTTTCCAAATGTGATTATCATGTCTCTCAAATTTATTCTCTACGGTAATGCAGAAAGTATTCTTTTGAACTATTATCCACATCCTTAACCCTAATATGGAGTCGTTAGTTTAAAAGGTAGTAATGTAAAGCAAAATTATATGTACAGATTCGTGGATGGATGCTATACTAATAGTTATGTGAACAGTACGACTCTCTCACCCGCTTCGGTGGCCGCATAGTCTAAGGTGCTACTTTAGAAGTAGACTGTACTGCTGATGACGTGGAGATTGAGGGTCGAATCTTGGTCGGGTGTACTGAGGTGTTTTTTTTCTTTCAAAATGGCTTTCCACTCTTCCGCCACGCAAAATCTGATACACTTCCTCTAAATATAACCTTCTTAACCCTTAAAACTTCTAGTGTTATTAGTATATATGCGTATAACCCGAACGGGTAGTAAGCAGTGCTAAAAGAAGGAAATCTTTATTTCTCCATGTTTTTATCGTTAAAAGAGTATTGAGATTTCTCTTTGGATTTAAAGTTAAAATATTTTCAATAAAATATATCCATAGAGAATAAACGTATTTCACATGATTTAAGACGACAGTCTCACAATCTATATCGACATTAAAATAACTCCCTAGGCACTCGATCAAGTGCCTAGAATTGCTAATTAAAATAACGTGAAATGAGTATAGAGCGAAAAACCTTTAGAATTGTCCCCATATTAAAATGGATAACCAGATCTATGGCCTAAGCTAAACAAATATCCCTGTCATACTTAGTTAAAATGTGTTTAGGCATTTCGTAGTTATCATGAACAAACAACTAAACGAACAGAAATTTGGTGGTCGGCCATTTTCAAATGGAGTACCATTACCATATGGAAAACCATTTACTTTGCATACGTTTTTTGTTATAGATCCAAAAAATGTCTATGTCAAATTTCGTTAAAATTGGTCCACGTATTTCACAGTTATCGCAGAATAAAGATTCGTAAAGGCATGCATAGGGACAGACACCCAAATTTACAAATGTCCACGTTAAAACATAATTTATGTTTGCTTGATAAAAAATCTTATATATAATTTTTCCCTAGAGTTACTTTAATTTACATTTTAGAAAAGAGGGGAAAAAAAAGAGAGATCAAGACATAATCTTCTATGTTTCTATAAAAGGGGTCGATTAGAAAAACTTTTACACTAGAGGTATATCCTTTATGTAATTACAAAGACATCATTGAACCACTTCATGGAATAGCTTTTGATTTGTCGTCTCTATTCTGTCCGTGTCGCTAGTCTACTGCGTGACCGAGATTCGCAAGCAGAGCATCAAATTGGCGTCCATCACCTCCACTCTCATTCCCTCTTAATCTACCTTTATTTCTCTACTTCCTCGTAATTCCAAAAAAACAAGTAAAATGCTATTATAGCTGTCTTATTCGAATTTATTTAGCAAAAAAAACCGAGTTAGTGAACAATACTGAAACTCTAATTTCTTTAGACTATACTATACGAATAAAAAAGAGAAAAAAATGGTGTGGGAAGATTAAATATAAAAAAAAGTATATCAATTTATACTTGTAAGAACCGCCCTATCTGCTCAAAGTTGGTAAATCGGGTATTGAACGGATGGGGCAAAGGGGACGATATCCCCCTCAATGCACGATAGGGCTTCTTAAGATATCTAGAACTTGCGTGCAGAGGTCTTGTTGACGTGGTCGCGTTTCGTTTTCTGGTCACGTGATAGGAAGATAAAAGTGGGAAGAGGGTAGAGTCGGAGTTAGTGAAAAAATAGATGGGATAAAAAGGGGGTAGGAAAGAGGGTTAACAGATTGAAGTTGCGAGATCCCGTTCTTGACTGGACTACCCTCATTGGTCCTAGTAAGTATTAACCTAGTCCTTGGTATAGTGCTTCAGGGAGGATTAAATAAGAAAGGAAAGCGTGAAAGGGGATTCAGGAACACCTCTAAAATATAATAATTGGCCATGCTATGATCAGGCCGAAACCTTTAGTTATCTTATCCTCTCTACATATAGGTATGTCTGAAATATTAAAAAGGCCTCATACATAAATATATATAAGAATGAGGCCTTATAATCCTCAATACTAAAAATAGTTAATTTTTCAAAAAATCTTAAAAAATCATTTATTTCTCCAGTTTTGAATTTTCTAAGAGCTGATATGCGGCTTTTACAAATGTTTATGTCATCATAGATATGACCTAATCTTATAACGACACCATCAAGTATTTATCTACCACTTAACGGAATGTTGATTCACATTAAAACAAAACAAGTTGATACTACTGTACTAAATGTAGAATTCTCTCCGTGAAACTTGCGGCTGCGACCGCAGACGTGTGGGGGTGAGTCGCAGGCACGGGATAAAGGGTTTCCCTAGATACGTCTCATTTGTCGCCAGTCGTGGGTAGTTTTATATGCAATACAGATCGTTTCTCAGTTATCAGAGTTTTTCAATTGTGTTTTATTTAATATTCCGTGTTATTTTGATTTTTGAAATAGTGTAGATAAAAAATACTAACTTGATCGACCAACTATTCCTCAGATCTCTCTCTTTCCATGTGTTGTCCTTCGTATGTTGGTCCCGGTACACTGGCGAAGATTTGTCAAAAATAAAGGGGTTCTTTTCCACTTTTTCAATTAAATTTCCGTCCTCTTTTATGGAGAAATCTTGGACCATTTTCAAAACCAGCCCAATCAAACACAAAACTAGATACAACTCTACTGAAACATGCGCTTGCTCGGTGGTGCTGGACGCGAACTCTGGTGGCAAGTCGCAGTCGCGTCGAAGGAAGTGGCAAAATAACAAAATATGGAAACCATTCCGGTTGCAGCCGCGAGACGTGTCGAGGGAATCCCACCTGAAGAGAATATAATAATAATAAATGTGAATAAAGTTAAAATGAGGGAAAAGCATTATTCAAATATTTGAAAAAAACATTTACGCTCTTACAATATATTTCTCAAATTTGGATTCAAGACCAAATATACATATTTAATGCATACATACACGGAATCACTTTGTGGACAAAACAACAAAATTACTAATTAAAAATAATGTATTTTTATTTTTATGAAAATCTTTATTGTGAGAAACCTCTTTGGGTTTGTGAAAATACGTTACCATAAGAAAATATCTTTGGCTTCTAAAATTGCTAAATTAATTTTTATGTATAATTGTTTTATAATGATTAAATAATTGGTGTGGTAATTTTAATTGATGTAAAAGGAACCAAACCAAGTTACTCAAGTTTTTTTTATTGCCAATTTATTTTGTGGTAGATTTTAGTAGCAGTGACTATGATAATGTTTATTCCCTGTCAAATAAAATAATGTACGCACTTAGCGTAGAACAGATCAACCCGACCTTTGTAGTAGGCTACCGTTTTTACACATTAGATAGTTTATTCATCTATGTATATATTCTATTTTATCCATCCGCTATCATAAAGTTAGTTTTCTTCTGTGAGTAAATATAAATGTTTTTTATTAATTTGAATATGTATTAATAAAATAAAAATGAGCTAAAATATAATACATTTTGACTTTATATTCACCATTTGTTTCGTTAATATCCAATCTTATTNTATTAATTTGAATATGTATTGATAAAATAAAAATGAGCTAAAATATAATACATTTTGACTTTATATTCACCATTTGTTTCGTTAATATCCATTCTTATTTTATTCTCTGAATGTTTTTACCCGCAACTGTTGTAGAATATATGGTTGGATTTACCTCACTTTATTTTTTGCGCCCTTTTTCCGTTACTTTCTTTCTTCTCGTTTCTTTTGAGGACAAAAAAAATAATACTGAAAACGGAAACTTATTTTTTTCACGCCTTTACGGCTACATTCATTCGGGGCCTATTTGCGCGTATGCATACTGCTTTTGTTGTTGCTTAAAAATTATTCATGTCTTCTGCTTGTGGGATACATTTGGGCTTGTTTTGTTGGCAATACTCGTGTGCGGACAGGGTGACGTCTTTTGTTCTCCGGTGGATGACTGGGGCTCGAGTGCTTTTTCGGCTCTCAGCATAGCTTGAAAAATAAACACACTCGAATGAAAAGCATGGGGGGAAAAAAAGACTCAAAAGTCATTAAGGGTTTTCTTCCTCCTGCATTTTTATTAAATTTATTTATTTATATAATTTTTCTCCTGCTTTTGTTTATTCTTTACCCATTTAGGTAGATCTAATTCATTATAATATTCGTATATCCTAATGTTTTTTTTTCTGTTTGCTGGACATTTTACCTTTTATGAGAGATTTCTTCATTTGATATTATACACACACATACATATGAGTGTAACGAGAAGGTTTTCAGTTCACGACTAATCAATCTGCCTCCATTTAAATTTGAGAACACTTTTTTATAAGTCAGTCTTGAATATTTTAGACAGCATAACTATAAGAATATATCATACGTAAGATCAAAGTTGTAAAAGTCATTAAGAGTTTTCTTCCTCCTGCATTTTTATTAAATTTGTTTATTTATATATTTTTTCTCCTGCTTTTATTTATTCTTTGCCCATTTAGGTAGATCTAATTCATTATAATATTCGTATATCCTAATGTTATTTTTTCTGTTTGCTGGACATTTACCTTTTATGAGAGATTTCTTCATTTGATATTATACACACACATACATATGAATGTAACGAGAAGGTTTTCAGTTCATGACTAATCAATCTGCCTCCATTTAAATTTGAGAACACTTTTTTATAAGTCAGTCTTGAATATATTTAGACAGCATAACTATAAGAATATATCATACGTAAGATCAAATTTGATCTTATGTTAAGTTATTTTCAACATAATTATAACAATAATAATTAATAATAATACTATACATAGTAATAATAATAATTCTCTTAAGTTAAATATTTATTATTTTTTATTATCTATCATTAGTAATTATGCCCTATTTTTTGTAATTGTTCATCAGTGTGTATCATTATTTAGGTCTTATTGATAATTTTATCTTGTTATTATACTTTCTCGTAAGGTACTTGTGTACTGTTCAGTGCTGGCCTGTCATAGGTATCATGACTGTTGACCAAAAGCACTATAATCAAGGACATTAAAATTGTATTATTATTATTATTACTACTACTTACTACTACTACTACTATCGTCTTTATTTGGGTGAAGTTAAGGCCATTGCCTTTTCTTACACTTAACCTCTTAGTAATAAAGCATGTTAATGTAATACTTATGTACTATATTATGTCCTATACCAACTGTAATAACATAATTGTGATTTACAATCACTTTGGTGATCACGTGGAAAAATAGGCAGGCTCATCTAGTCTGGATTCCCGATGATGGGGATTTTGGGATTACAATTTTGGGCGGAAACACTAGGAGCAATTTTTATTAAATAGTTTACCATTATATCTTCACATAACTTCGCATACATTTCTTTTAAATTTACCTTTTGTTAACCATTCTTAATTACCATGCATAGCATGGACTGTTAATAGGATGAGCTGTAAAAACAAATTGTGATTATTTATATTCGTATGATATATTCTGTATCCATATTTATTTAAAATGTATTGTACAACGAGACATTCAAAACTAGACAAATCCAAACGGTTAATGTGGAAACTCAATTTACCTTAAAGTTTTAATTGACCTGAAGGAACGTAATTACCATACATATGTTAATGCCTAAGTGAACGAGGAAAATAGCAATAGTATTTAGTTTCAACTAGAATAAAACTTAAGACAAATATAGAAAAGAAACCTAGGAGAAAGAAAAAAAAATCAAAAGACAATTGGTGTTTGCTGTTTTAACACCGGCTCTTTCCACTGGATATCTCCTTGGCTTCCTAATCCCACAGAACTAGCCCAGTCTAACCCGAACTAATATGGAGGGGGTGTTTCTCTCCTTGGGCTTCTTATCTGATGCCACACTCACTTGCCTATGTTAAACCCCTCCTTTACCCTCACCGTTCTACCAACCTACCAACCATCTACATCCGTACTTTGCCAGATAAGGCCGTTGTAGTCTCTTGTCTCCAGTTGCTACGCAAATCCCAATTATTATCCTCCTGGTCCAGCGAGGTACACACTGTTTCACAAAAAAAAAATTAAAAAAATATGTTTCACTCATATTAATGTATTTGTTTGACATACATTTTATTTTATATTATCTATATTCAAAATAAAGTAATTTTTTCCAGCACAAATGTGTAGAATGCCAAACAGAAATTGTATAGCTTTTATTTCCACCATTCTTCGAGTCCTAAACTACTAGTAAAAGGTAATCCACATATAGTACAGAAAATGAGGTGGCGATGATGAAGGAAGAATATAGAGCAAATGTACCCAAACTTTCGTGGAAGGAAAGTGAAGAATTATTTCGTCAACATCAACTTGTTTACAGCTGGACGGGTTTGGTAATATGACCTACCAGGCACCATTTAATTAGACAATATAGTAGTGTCAACTATATGTGTGTTGGCCACAAGTACACTATATAATCTTATACAATCTTCTTACTTGCATTTTTTTCAATCAAAATAATGCTAGAAATTAATGATCTATGCTGAGTATTTTTCTTATTATAAGTTTTATTACCTATATGTTTAATATAGTTGTAAAATTTTGTTTTCGTTTCCAACAATCTTTCTCAAATGCTAGTATTGATACTATTATTTTTAAATTTATGGTAACTAAAAATAATATTTGGGACTACTAAAATAATGGAAAGACGTTTAATTTAAGTCACTTAAAACTTGAAATATATTTTATTAAAATTGATTTTGTTATTTTATCAATTCTTTTAAAACATAATATATGTTAGTGGTATTTATTACCTTAACTTTGAAAATTACTAAACAATTTCTAATAACATTTTAATTTTATATCTGTTCAAGGTTTATATCTTTCTCCCACTGTAATTTCCTATGAATGACTTTTTTTCTTCTATAAACACAAGCATTTATATTTGTATTTAATTTATTTTATAAATTAAATTAATTAAATTTAATTTAAAACTTTCGTTAATTTTAAGAATGATAATGTGTCAAGCACCTGGAGTTTTTTAAACGCAACCCGCCTCTAAGTTGAGTAGAAGTGGCTGCCGTGGCAGTTAATCTCACAGCGACATCACCTCCGTTTTTGATAACGAAAGGACCTCTTTTATAGTAATTATATTTTTTTTAAATATCAGAAAAATATGTTTATATATATTGAAATTTAATACAATTCTATGGATAAAAGCATGATAAATATTGACTGAATCGAATAGGTAAGAAGTCGGTTATACATTTTATTTAACGTCTGTGCGAATTTTTTTTCTCAATAGACTCTTCTTCAAACACGAAACTTCTTTCATTTAAACTACAGTAGAGTACTAGCTAATAAGAAAATTTTATAAAAACAAACACATTTAATATTTCGGTTATAATTGATAACATTTTACTACTATTATTAGTGAGGAAATTATATCTTCTTTATTTTTATTCCCGTCTCCTTAGTAGTAGTAGTAGTAGTAGTAGTAGTAGTAGTAGTAATAATAATAATAATAATAATAATAATAATAATAATAATAACAATAATGGGGACATACAGATAACTAAGATATAATTTTTTCATTTACTACTCCTTAGAAAATCAAATATGAATATTATTAAAGATATTTGATAAGTGTTATTTATTAATTGACAATATCTATCATAGGGGACAGCTGAACATATCTTCTTCAGGTATAAAGTCAGTGAAAATGAATATAATAATTTTTCCAGCCGATAGATATAAAAGTACTTTTCTATGAAAATTAAATTTATTTGAATCTTTAATCTATAATTAAAAACATTGAATATTATCGTCTTAGCAATAAAGAGAAAATATCTGACATGCAAAATGAATGTTTTGTTTTGTACAGTTTTCTTTGACTAAACTTAGTCTAATATTTAATGCAGCTTTCTTCATCAAACAAAGAAAGGAAGCGCGGGAGAAACATATAAAATTGTATATTATTTTTGCGTATGATGTTTTCCTATTGTCTTAAATATACAACTCTAGTTCAATTGTATTGTATCTCAGATACATTTCTCGTCCTTATCATCAATAAATATTTACCTTTGAGCTAAACGTATATTAACATAAAATCAAATGATAAAATATAGATAAATCAAAATATTATTAAGATGTAAAAACACAACTACGATTAGAAAATGTTTTTATGATTTAGAATAAATAACAATTTATTTAATAATGAAGTTTTAGAACATTATGTGGTTCGTAAAAATATGTTCAGTGAACACTTTAAACTTAAAATAATATTTCTCCCAATATAATATAAATTTATTTAGTGTAATTCGTTAGGTCATTAATCCACGATTGGTTTTCTGCATCTCTAAACTTTTGCCTATCTTAGGCCCAATTTTTTACATCTTTGTATATTCTTCTGCCAACATCTCTCGATATCTCCTTCATTTAATTTTCCCCTTCGACGTCTCCTTCTATAATTATCCTCATCAAATTATCATGTTTCATAATATGGCCTATCATGTTAACTCTTCTTTTCTCTATACGGTTCCAAAGTTTCCTTTCTTAATTTGCTTCTTTTTTTGCACTTATTTCTGTATTTGACATCATCTCCATTCATTATATTTTTAACAGTCTTCTGTAGCGCTAAGTTTCATATGCTCCTATTTTTTACTTGCAGTTGCACCAATGGCCTATGTTTCACATCCATAAGGAATAAAGCTCGAAACATACGCCTTTAGGAGCATTTTGTGTCAAAAATATTAATAATTCTATCATGAAACCAATGAGTGTACAAATATCATAATCAGGATTATAAATTTTTCATACTATCATTTTACTAAGAGCTTGCATATAAATGTGTTTATAATCCAGTTATTATTAAATCTAAAACATTATATTTTTCCTATTTTAATCAAGAACATAATCCATTTTGTATTCATTCATCAATAGTTTTGTGTATCCCATAGGCTTCAAAAAAAAAGATCACACTATTTCTCTCAGGTTACATTAAATAAAGAACAATTTTATCTCGATATCGACGGTAACCTTTTGACTCTATTATACATACATTCATTTTAGTGTTATCCAGTTTATGTTGCGCGCAACATTGAACATCTCCCTCCCGCTCTCCACCATCCCTTACGCCCCCTGTTGTGTGTTGGTTTGATGAGGCTTGGAAATAGAAGCTTTCTATAGGAACGACGCGTTGAGCCCCTGCCTATCTATCCGACATGCACTTTAGCCTCTCTCCGTGTTCTCTTTACCATCATCGGGGAAACTAGGGCGGACTTTAGTGCTTACATCACGTGTCATACATTTTAACTTTCTCGCTATCTTACAGGTAGAGAAAGTATTGTGATCGTAAAAAAAATCGAACTCGTGATTTTGATGAATCTTGACATTTCATGACGCCCTGAATCTGAAAAATTGACTTTTGAATTTCCGTCTGTCTGTGTGTACCTCCGAATAGAGCCTAAACAATTTTACCGATCAGGCTAAAACTTGGTATCTAGGGCTTTCATAGCGTTGTCCCAAGGGGTTTTTGGAATTGGATATCCACCCCTAAAATTAAGGGTTGTTTACTAAAGGGAAAAAAGAGAAAAAGTCGATTTTCTCAAATTCGGATCTAAATATTTTGATTATATTTCGTGTATAACCACTTATAAATATTACAAACAAAATGGCTACCCTCAATATTTCGGCAAAATGCCTTTAAGGGCTCCGGTATGATGAGTAAATTCTCATTTCTTATCATATCTCCGAAACTATTTGAGATATGTAATTACTGATCATTGCAAATATGTAGTTCTAGTTATAATCAAATATTTTATAAGAACCATATTTTTTTAAAACCAATAATTTTAAATCTATACACATATATATATTTTTTAACTTTTCGAACAGAGAAGGTAAAGTATAGCGACTCTAAAAAAAATCTTACCTAAAATGCTGATGGATGTCAACGTTTCATGACCCCACTAACCCTTAAAAATGGTCTTTATAATGGCGTCTGTCTGTGTGTCTGTTTAAACTTAAAATTAAGAGTAGTTTAATAAAGATGGAAAAGAGAGAAAAATTGATTTTCTCAAAATCGGTTCTAACGATTTTGATTAAAATTCGTTTATAGGCGTTGATTAAGATTATAAATAAGCAGGCTATTTTCATTTTTCCATTAAAATGACTTTTAGGTTACTTTACAGAAGCTGAAATTTTCGTATCTCCTTAATTATTTGAGATATAAAAAAGCTTATCATTACAAAATTGTAGTATTATTAAAAATAAAAAACTTTTATATGAAATATATTTTTATAAAACCAACAGTTTCTTTGATATTGGCAAATATATTAATAACATTTGGTGAGCTTTAGTTGTAAAAAGATAATACTTAAGTTTTAATGCAATAATTTTCCAATGCCATAGAGTAATTAAATATAAGTTTCTCAAAAAGTTATGTTATTTTTACTTAAACCTCTAAGGAGAAATGTTTGTACAACAAGGATCTATCTCCTTCGTTTTAGACTCAATAGTCAATATTTACATTTCTTATTGGTCAAAATATATAAATGAGGAATTTAATAGCAATGCGATGAAATGAAGTTATATAACACATAATAAAATATCTAAAATTGTAACCAGAAGTCAAAATTTTAATATGAAAGGTTGACCCTTTTGAACCAAATATTGATATTTTTTATTGGTCAAAATATACAAATGAGAACATTAATTCTTTAAAAATAAAATTATAAAATTTAAAATCAGGACCTATAAAACATTTTTCATAAATATAGTGTAATTTATGCTTGAGTTTGCTAGTGTATATTATTTCTTTTCACACATATTACGAGTTTTGAGTAAATATGTCCATGTCTAAACAATAGAGTGAGAAAGTCCGTGCGGAGATCCGTACCATTTATTTTTTCTCTTCGTAGGTGATAGCGAAGAGGTCGTGGTTTGAATCTCAGCCAGGTTTATTAATATAGTTTCTTCCAAAATCGCTTTTCACGATTCTTCCAAACAAATGTGGCTTACACTTTTTCTAAATGCCACCTTCTTTATGTGGCTAGATGAATGGTAAGATGCGAGGAATGGAACGTTCTATGCGGAAAAGGGAAAAACTGGATGCATTAGGCCAATTTTTATCATCGCATATTACTACCAGTTTGAGCTACAAGTGATATTTACTAATTATACTATTGTGTTAATTATGAGTAAGGTAGAATTTAGAGAAAATACATTAGCTTTTGCGTCGAAGGAAAGTGGAAAATAATTTAGGGAAAACAACCGTCAACACACCCGACAGGGATTCGAAACCCAATCTCACCATCATCAGCAGGTCAATCTATTGCTAGTGTAAGGCCTTAAACCATACGTCCACCGAAACTAATAACTTCCCTAACTCCACGCAGGGAAATACATGCGAGGAATTAAATGGGAACTTGATTATACACGTCCCAAGAACAACTTTAGGGTAGCATATTCAAGAAACAAATCTTAAATGACAGTCCCTCGGTGTAAATAAATCAAATCTAACTTTTATTAGAAGTATTATACCTGAATTCTATTAACTGATCTATTATAATCTAAATCTCGAATAAACATAACACCCAGCCCCCTTCCAATTTGTTAATGTATTACTCTGAGAGAGAAAAATCACATATATCTAAATATACATATTTTGTCAATGGTGGGAATTGATCCCTGTACCCTTAGTCCATAATTATTTGCTGTGGCTTTAATTTTTGTAATCAGTACCTTTACGTGCGATCCACATGTATCCATATTAATGAACTGGGTTGGAGTTAAGTAAACATTGGAAGAGAGCCTTTTCATGGTAGTAGAGTAGGAGATTTTTTTTACTAACGACCACCTTTAATACACCAAGTCAGGATTATAATCCCGATATATCCATCAGCACCAAACAAGACTATGTGAGTTTTACGTTGATACTACGTCTCGGCCTTACTTTTTAATTTATCATATCGAGATAAAGTATTGTGGAGGTGAAAAA
Organism: Timema bartmani; assembly: GCA_902151455.1. NCBI lineage: Eukaryota > Metazoa > Arthropoda > Insecta > Phasmatodea > Timematidae > Timema > Timema bartmani. Next base: position 114,211 of record CABFWB010001029.1, on the reverse strand, counting down.
AAATCAATCTCTAGATTATGACGTTTTATCAAAACACGAACCCGAAAATGTGGATTTTACAATTCTATTTGTTTTTCCCTGGCCACGGATCCAAAACTGTTTGCTGGATTTTGTTCAAACTTGATATTTAGATTTTATAGAGATATACCAAAAAACTATTTTTTCTACCGTAGCCCCCAATTAAGATTAGCTTACTGAAGAGTTGTATTTTTTACTTGAAATATTTACAAAGTGGCTTGGATGATTTTATTCCAAATGCATATCTAGAATTTGACTGACGTGACAAATAGCACTGTATAGTTGGTTTTTGGGCACAAATTTGCTGAAGGGTTGTTTGTTTGCTGATGAGAAATTTTTGAAAAATCTAAATATTTCGAGAATCTTCAACGATTTTATTCAAAGTTTATAGTAGGCAATTATGTTAAATGACAAATAACACTATTTAGTTTCTTTTTGGGTAAACCGTTATTTATGGTTAGTTTATTGATGAATTATTTAAAAAAAATTAAATCTTAAAAAAAATGGCCTGAAAGATTTGGTTTCAAATGGATAGCTTGGGAATGTCTGATATCAAATAAGACTCTTTACTTGGTTTCGGGTAAAAATTTCGATAAAATGTCGTTTGCTGATGAGGGATTTTTGAAATTTCGAGATATTTTGAAAATTACTATAGTGATTTAGCTTCAGATATATATCTAGATGGTGTTTGACATGAACATTCGGAAAATTCATTTTGGGTAATATACTGAAGACTTATTTTACACAATCTTTATAAATGTATCTTTATAATTCTAAACAAATTAATCTAACGGTAGTTTGGTCACGAAAACATATAGAAAATTTGAAATTTTTGAAAATTGACCTTGAAAACTGATTTCAGTATAAGAATAATTTTTCATTATAAATAAGAATACTTTTTTACAAATAGCAAATAATTTTAGGGTAGCTTACAATAATTTATTTTGGATATTTAAAAAAAATATATTTGAACAATATGGTTTAAAAAATATAGATAGAGTGATTATTATGACTAACAAAATGAAGTACTTGTTTTTATGAAGAAAATAAACTCTAGGACAGTTTACTTAAAACCGAATTTTGAAAATTATCGTCACAGCCATAATGCATATAATGAGAAAGTTTGTGCAATTGCATTGTAACATTTTTTAAAGGTACATTTATAACTTTAAACAAATTAGATTTTTCCTGTGTGATTTTCATTCGATATGTACAGGTGGACACGTGGTGTAGTTGTCAAGCTTATATAATCTGGTTTTACAGTTACGGGAAGTTTTGGGTATGAATCTTGCCCAGGTATACAAAGGAAACTATTTCCTGAAATAGGTTCCCACTCTACTTCCATGCAACTGTGGGTGCATCTATTATTAATTATAGATCTCATCCCTATCCTATTATCACAATTAACATACGGGTAGTAAGAAGTGGTGGAAAATATATGTGTTTCTATAATCACGGGTTTTTATGGTGCATAAAGAACGTTAACCAAAGCAGATTCTAATTTTGTAATTTTCGTTTGGAGGGCTGGACTAAATAATAAAATTGTTAAAATAAAATCCCATCGTGAGATAAAATTACCATGGTAGTATTTTGAAAATGATAGTTTTTTTAAACAGAGGTTTCTTTCGTCTATCAAGCCAGGACTCCGCTTCCCCGTTGTGAAGCCATTTTCTAATTTGTACACTCAATTGGGGGGTCAATTTGTGTTCATTCGTGCCGGGAAATTAGTTTTCATGCTGTCCATCTAAAACTGTAAAAATATTGTTTTTTAATTTGTTCATATAGTTAAAAGACTTGAATAGCTTTATAGGCCTTGATATTATATTGTAATAAAGCCTAAATACATTTTTTAAGTAATTTAAGTATTTAGTCATTAGTCTGCCGATGCATGTAGGCAGCCCTTCACCTAGAAAATTGCACCATTACAATCCTCTCGTTCAACTGAATTATTGAACAGTTGTCGAATGAACTACCCAGAATAGAATAGGGTTGGAAGGGGATGTGTGAAAGGGAACGAAAAAAAAAATGAATACGACGGGGACAAAGAGAAGGGATGCAAGAACGAGTTGGGGCAAAAGAGGGGAGAGTGATGAATCATACGTGTATGGGGAGCGAAGGGTTGGCGCATTTTTTCACATGGGTGCTTCATGTGTGTGTTTGTAGCCTCTCTCACGCTCTCACTCAAAGTATCTCTCTCATTCTCACCATTACAGTAATTGCTATCATTTCAAACATGGTGTATCTGTGAGTGCGCTATTAATTCGTTTTGTCGCTATACTCCCTCTATCTCTCATTCTCCTTTCGTTGGTCCCCGTAATAATGAAGATGCTACGCATCAGTTCATCTGAAAATGGGATGAAACCATTGTCTCTTAATTCCCTTGATTGTTGGGTATTGCATTTAAATGGCAAGGTGTGGCAGATATCGCTCGGTGGCTCGATCAGTGAAGTTGTCACATCGGGTCAGTGGAATATCTCAATTTATTGTCAACTTATATATATATATAGACTCATTGACTGAAAAATATAAATGGTACTGTTTATTGAACATACATTTTATCGCTAATTTATTTTAAAATGAAGACACATAACACTCAAAAGATATGTGGAATGAAATAATATACATTGAAAAAAAAAGAGCACTATAGTTAAAAAAAGATAATAAATGAAATAAGATTCACTATTTTTTAACCCCCATTAAAAAATTATATAAATACTTATACCTCGGAAAAATTGGTTTTATAAAAATAGATTTAAATTAAAAGGGGTTCATTTTTAATATTCCTACAGCATTGTATTGATAGTTATTTCGTATCTGGAAGAGTGCCGGAGACATGATCCCAATTGGAGATATCACCTTATGTAAAGTAACCTCTAAGTCATTTTGTTTGTGATATCAACACTAAAAGAACAGAGTTTACAGCCTACCTGGAATTAATTTCACTGGTAGATCTAACCGGTTCATTTAGGATATCTTATATTATGTTCTATTATTCAAACTAAACTATTTTCACATTAATATACATGTTTTTAATTGTTATTGTTACTAAATCAAAGCTTTTTCTCGCTCACAAATGAAATAAACCATCACGAATTTATGAAATCTTAATATAAAGAAGTCTTCCTCAGTGATATTGGGGTAAAGTTCTCGCCTCAGGATTTAATATGCGTCGGTTCAAACCCAACCTAGGTCAACAGATTTTTCTTGAGCAATAACAATACGTAATACAACTTCCTTATAAGGAAGTTTATAGTCGTTGGTTCCATGTCGATTGTGGCACGTAACATAAACCCTGGAAGATATGAGAAAATACCTCTTCTGACAAAATTGATAATCACTTTCGCTCTTGCTCATAAAAATTCTCGTGTGCTGATATAATCAGTTGGTTCAGAAAGTGCTTGTTAAATACAACAAATACAACAAATACAAAAATATATAAAAAATAAAAATCATACACATATATAATTCTCTGCTGTGTCAATACTTTTGGTTTTTTTCTCAAATTACCAGACGCTCTAAATAGCTTAGTTGTTTTATGGATGCTATGGAGGATGCAATCTTGTTGAAACATATTCTAACTTGAAAAATCGAAAATAGCGTATCTTATCTGATGGGCGCAAATCATAAATTAAGTTCAATTTGAATCAAATTCGGTATCTGTAAAGTTTTCCACGTTTTATAAGGTTTGGTTTATATATCAAATTACGTCTGAACATATGGAACTGCCATATATTTATATAAACAACAGAAGATATACTTCATGTGTAATACAAAATGTTGTAATAGACCTATTACAACAGAAATAAGTATAACATACTGTGTTGTGGTTTTAATTTATATTTAATTTTTATAATGACCAGCTTCAATAACAATTTATTTCATACATATGATAGTTAATACACAAAAAAAGATTTAAAGGGTTTGTAAATTTAAGTCTAAGTTTACATAAATATATGTATTTAGTTGGTTTTAAAATATATGGAAATGTACTACATTACAAGGTACACAATTGATAGACTCCGATTTTAAAGTAATTAAATATTAAATACTTAAATATTTTAATAATTGTGCTAAAAGAGAGACATACACAATTCTCTGTTTCGAATCCCTAGGATTGAGACAAAAATAATGGCAGTCAAAAGTAAAGCCTTTTTTAAAATTGATGCCAAATAAATATTATAACAATCTAGTCACTAATATTACTAACATTTTATTGAGACATCTTAATGATCTAAAATTATCAAATATATCTAAATTTAAAAAAACTTTATTAAATGCTTAATATTTAAAACCCTTTCCATGCAAATTTATTCTATCCTAGATACATTACTTATCTATTTTATAATTAAAACTTAAATTGTATGTATTTTTAAAAGAATATTTTTAAGGTGTACTTTCTAAAACACCTACTATATCAAATCATGACTTTTATTATTATTATTAGTATTAGTACTGCGTCTTACTACCCGTTCGGGTTATACGCACTTGCGCTAATGTTTAATGGTGGGGTGATTGCGAGTTGGAATGAAGGACCTACAGTTTAACGTGGGATCCGAACCACGGTGGAGGCCTGGCAATCCTCACATTCACAAGTTGTGATTAATACACGTCTTGTCAGAGGTAAAGGAAGGGTTTGGCAATCAGATAAATCTGTGCCGGAAGCGAGGATTGAACTCCGGACCCCCCACACCCAAAAGTCTGACATCTTCAGGTTAGCTCATGGCTTATAAAAAATTGAATTTTAGAACACAACACCTAGTCCGTTGACTGTAAATTCATCAATATTAAACGGAAAACCTCGATTTCAACGATAGTTGCTTAAAGCTAGCCGTATTAACTGTTTTACAATTTTTAATCTGATACTTAAATATTTAATCTTTGAGGACGACCAATTTTTTTTAAAGTCTACATGTGTAACATTTATCTTAAGTGTACTAATCTTAATTTTATTTATAAAATTTACTTATACATGACTCGACACCTTATCTCACCTGGTAGCACGTACGCTTTTAGATCCAAGAATCACAGTTTGATTCCCGACTTGAACGAAAAATGTAAGATTGTTTAAATTGAGGCTTCTTCTAAAACCCTTAAGAATAAAAAGGGGTCTGGGTCCAATCTTCAATCACGTTAGCTTGTAAGTGTCGTGCTGATAAAATCAAACTGTTTTAAAGTAGTTGCTAAGCATACAAAATATTTGATAAAATCAATAACATTTTATGAGCTTGCAATAATATACTTAAATGAGAAATTTTCAAAGCAATAATTTAAACAAAATCAAGCGAGGTCCGAGGAGTATGCCTTTCATAACATGAAAAGGTATTTATATGCCTGCCTCAGTAACGTAATTGGTTACCCAATCTCTCTTAACTAGCGGCATTTCTATAGAAACATACGGGAGGGGTACATAATCTTAGGAACTCCCCTATTATATACATATATATGCTTAAATTAAGAGGATAAGGCTGCTTGGACAACATTATTAAATAAATCTTCTATTGTGTTTATTCATGCTGGAATCTACTACCCAACCGGTTGGTTGGAAAAGCGATGGGTGGGAGCTACTATGGCCAGTAATGGGGTAAAGGGGGAGTGAATATACTAGAGTATTCCCTGCACGTGTGGGCAACTTCATGAATCCAACATTTGACACGGCTTAAAGTATAATCAAAGAGAATAAAAATAAACCCAATGGCATGTGTCTTATTTCTTAGAAACTAAATTGTTGGTATGGTTACAATAGTTGAAGACTGTTTTATACTCAAGAATCATACTCTGGGATCTCTATAGCGGTAACGGGAAACAGTGTTAACTTCTCTGCCAAACGCATTAGCGCTACTGTCGAAGAAATACGATGTTGTTTTCTTTAATTTTTGATATTTAAAATCTCAATTCATTTGCATTCGCCATTTTTTCTATAAATTGCTTTAAAACCGTTTAAATTTAGATTTAAAATACTTTTAGGAGTTTGTTTTATTTAATATTAAGTTTGAGAGCTTTTAAAATATGTATTTTTAAATGTATCCATAGTCTATGTCACAATCACCAATGAAGAACGTTACAAGCATAAGTTAGGTTAAACTTAGGCTGACAAATTTGTATTTATCTTTGTACGTATTGTGCGTTTTTGGGATGTTATTAACACAAATAAGTCATAATAATGTCATGACCAATAATTTGTAATAATTATTTTGAATAATAGTAGACTTGTTAGTTAATGTGAATTTATTACCTACTCAAGCTATATAAATAAGAGTATTTGAAACTAAATGTTTAGTGGCTTAACCTAAGTTTTCTTCACAAACTAGTATACATATCCTAATACTTCTGTTTCTCTCTCTTGCTTTTGAGCATTAGGTGCCGAGATCTAAATTTAGAGTTAATGTAATAACGTATGCAAGAAATAACAAATTACAAATCTACTTGGTTCAGTTTTGCATTTTAGTACTTATTACAGTTTTGCACTAAGCTGAAAGCATTAGTTCATCTGACATCCACTTGGCGCTCAAATTCCTGCTCTAGTCATACTACAGAGGGTTACCTTTATTATCTATGTCTAGATTCAAGTAAACTTGCATCTGTTGCAGGGAAATGAGTGTGTCATTGAGCAAAGTAAATGCTGACGTGAACGAACGGTTTTATATTACTAAGAAAAGTACATGTTTCAGAGAGTGGACAGTTAGCTTTTATAAAGTCAAGTACATGTTCTGGGAGTGGACAGATATCTATTATAAAGTCAATTACATGTTTCTGGGAGTGGACAGTTAGCTATTATAAAATTAAGTACATGTTTCTGGGAATGGACTGTTAGCTATTATAAAGTCAAGTACATGTTCTGGGAGTGGACAGATAGCTATTATAAAATTAAGTACAGTACATGTTGCAGGGAATGGACAGCTATCATCAAGTCAAGTACATGGTGCAGAGAGTGGAAAGTTAGCTATTATCAATACAAATACATGTTGCAGGGAATTGAGAGTTGGCTATTGTCAAGTACAGTATATAATGGAGGGAGTATACAGCTATTATCAAGACAAGTAGGCCCACATGTTGCAGGGAGGGACAGTTAGCTATTATCAATACAAATACATGTTTCAGGGAGGGACAGTTGGCTATTATCAAGACATTTGCATTCTGCATGGAGTGAACATTTAGCTATTATGTAACAAATATCTATTTTTGATCTGAATGTTATCATAATCTTCTAGGTGAATTGTAATGCATTTAATTGAAATGTATCAATTGTATCGTGTCCTTTAGGATTAAATATTTATATTCATTAATGATGGGAAATGGCTATTAAATTGTTCTAGTAATTAAATGAGTGTCATTTTCTTTAAATATAAAACGTATATTTTAATTAAACTCACTAATGCATTCTGGCAACGGATGGCATCTATTATTCTAGGGGCCTTGATTCTGTTATCATTCACCAAATAAGGAATAGACTGGCTGGATTTTAATAGTTGCTCTATCCTAAAACCATTTTAAATAACTCGTAATAGTAACTGGTAACTAAGCTTCGTTAAAAAAATAAACAACAAAAACTTGACTCATGCCGGGTATAATACGTAGGCTCTCAAGTTTCTAAATTGTTAGTGTCAGTTTCAAATCTATGTCAGATACACTGGTCAGGGTAAGGGTCGGTATTATTAAGTGGGGGAGGGGGTTGAGGAGAATTCCCCATGTTTCCATCTCTCTTTCCACACTTATATGTGCGCAATTCATCAATACTTGCTTCCTCGTCCCTACCCCTTAAATTAAATGGTTAAAATTAATATTATCTATATTAATAACAATTGTATATTAAGTAATGTAATTGAAAGCGTACATTATTTACGCTCGAAATCCTTTTAAAACCTTCCATCTATGAATTAAGTTTATATAAAAGATTTTAAAATTTTAAAGGGCTCAGTACCCCCTCATTTGTAAACAATTATTTAAATTAACTGAAGAGCCATATTTTAGATTAATTAATTAAATTAAATACTTCTCCCTAGTCGTATGAATGGTTCTTTATACTAATTACTTAACTTGATAAAGAAGTGGGCTATCCATACATAGAGGATTCTTCAATTCATAATATGTTATTTTTTTTAAGGTCTGGATATAGACATCAAACACATACTTTATCCAAGTAAAAACTAGTTGAAAAAATCCCATTTCACTCAAGTAGAATGTACAGTATATATTTTGTTTTTAATTAAAATTTTAATGAAACTAGATGAAACATTTAACTAATATAAACCTTGGGCTAGTTTAAAATAAATCATTTTCCTTAAATTGTGTTCAAATTAAGTTAACTTATAACAAATATTAAAATATTGCCATCAGTTGATAAAAGTTTCTTGCTCCTATGACTGCACACGACACGTACCACAAGTTGAGAGCTATTTGTCTATATTAAGGATAGAGGACGCTATTCAAATTTTCTTTGGTTCTCCTTAGTGCAATCCAGTTCATTATACTACTATATATCAGGATCTGATAAGGAAGGGTTACTTAAGAAGTTAACTTGAGCTAATATTTCTTTCATTCTCAATTTTTTGGTGGGTGGTAACAAGTTTACTTGTCGGAGTAAAAGAAGCTTATAGAACTATAACTTTATGACCCAATGAATGATATTTCTACAGAAAACAAGAGTTTTTGTGTCATACAGGCCAGTTGAACACGGACTACCGGAATTTTTACCATAGCCGACTTTGATAAATATTTCTTCAGATTGTGTGTTTTTTTGACCTTAACATTACTAATTAATTGTTTGTTTTTTTTCCATCGAAAAATATATCTCTTAAAAGGAATCATTTTACTTTTGAAAACTTCACTTTACAAAACTGAGAAATGAAGGATCATAATATTATGATAGTTAACTATTACTTTATTCGTTAAGGCAAACCAATGGGAAGACCTAGACGCAAATGGAAGGATAAGCATTAGAATAGACCTGAAAGAGATAGGGTGTAATTAGAAGGAATGGATAGAACTTGCTCATGATAAGGAGAGGGTGTAATAAGGTGGACTGAATATAACTAGCTCAAAATAGGGATAAGTGCGGTAATGAACTTTAGATTTACTTACGCCATTAAATAAGTAAGTAATAAATACAATTATAGGCTATTAAAATACACTATTTTAAAAATGTGATTCACTTTTTCATGACCGACTAACCCTGATCTAAATACACAAATACGCTTGAATCATAAAACCTAAACAATTATGTTTTTCTGTATTCTTCAGTTAAAAACAGTAAAATTTCGATTGGTTAATTATTTTTTCATCATAACATATTGAAAATATATACTTGTTAAAAGGTTTCACTGATTTCTATTTCACTGTTTTCTGAAGTAAAATACAGAAAATAACGACACTATGAGACGTCTGCTTCGAGTTGTATTACCTACCCAATCAAGGTGTAATCTCTGTTGGATGGTAGGAGTGTTGGCGGGCGAGATAGGCTCTTAATAATCGCTGATAAATCTCCTTATTCCAAGGAATGTTTAGACACGCATTTTCCTCTTACAAAAAAATAAAGTAGAGTCGACTTTTACTCGCTACTAAAGCAATTACTTAGGATGAAACCTTACAACGATGTACATAGTCCCTTCTGACAACAAACAACATGCGTCATTCCCTCCCTCTCACCCTCTCCTACGTTAGTTAGTGGTGCAACTGATAAGATGTCTCTCGTACATCTAATTTGTTGTTTGGTCTTGGAAGGCATACCAATAGTGCTACAAGTTTTATGGTTTACCTCTGGTCTTTAATGTGTTTTCATTATTTAGAAAGGAATGTCTTATTTTTGTAAAATAATGTTTCCCTTTTTCTTTTATTTTATCTTTCTTCTTGCTACTTGCTCGACGTCTTACTACAAGACTGGGATGGGATAGGCGTGAGAAATATAAGAATTTAAATGGAAATGTAATCACATTTTCGTTTGAGAAAGGTGTGAAACAATACAGGAAACACCTCCTAAATTCACTCGGGGAAGGATTATACGTCATTGGTTATATACAAATATATTTCAAATAAAAGTTTTTAATTTTTAATATTACTACAATTTAGCAATATTAAGTTACTTAGTATTTCAAATATTCATGGGGAAAAGAAAATAACCATTTGGTTTATAATATTAATCAACGATTAGATACTAATTTTAATCAAAATCATTAGAGTCGATTTTGAGACAATCGATTTTTTTTTTTATCTTTTCGCCGTTTAGTAAACTACTCATAGTTTTAGCGTATAGCCCGAACGGATAGTAAGACGCGGTGCAGAATAAATAAATACTTTTAATTTTAGGGTTGGACAGACACACAGACAAATTTAAAAAAATAGCACTTTTTAGGGTACGAGGAGGGGGGGGGGGTCCATGAAATGTCGACATCCATCAAAATCTCTGGTTAGATTTTTTTGATTGTAGTAACCTTTAATTAGTGCTCGAAAAGTTAGAAAATATATATATTGGCGTGTAGCTTGAAAACTATTGGTTTTATAAAAATATATTTCAAATAAGAGATTTTAATCATATTAAATATACCTACATATTTACTATGATAAGTAATTTCGTATTTCAAAGAGTTACGGAGAAATTATTAAAAATGCATCAGTACGAAGCACTTAAAGTCATATTGACGAAAAATTTAGAGTAGCCATTTTGTTTGTATTATTGATTAATGCTTAGAAATGAAATTTAATCAAAATCGTCACAGCCGATTTCGATAAAATTGATTTTTTCTCTTTTCTACCTTAAAAAAAACTATAAATCAGTGATATTACACTACTTATATCTTTAAAATTTTTAAGAATGGTTTAAATACACAAATTTAAATACTGTAGTAATACAAATTACAATACACAATACCTATTTTTGACTAAAGTAGAACACAAGAAAAAGCTCTTGATAAATCTAGTGCATAGGTCATGTGCACGCACACATAACTACACGATATTCATCAACCAATGAAGGGTAGTCTGCATCGCCAGCAATGCTTCTAAAAGTGATAACAAATCTTTTATGTGCGTGGTTTTTAATTTCTGAAAGGAAAAAAAAAAAAAATGCTACCTGCCAAAACGTCGCATTTGTGAATACATGCGGCGAGAGCAATACAATTTTTAGGGGTGATTGTAGGTGTTGGGTAAGGGGTGGAGGTGGGTAGTAGGGATGATGGTGGAGTGTGAAAGACGGATTACACTCGCGATTAGATAGCGCGAGCTTCAACCATGAATTATGGTTCTACATTTCCATGGCTGTGTTTCTCATTAGTCGCCTACTCACAGACCAGACAAATGAAATAACAATACACTATAAAAAGAAAAAAAAAGAAGAAAAAAATTAAAAGCCAGGAAAAAATTTAGGTCTATACGTTGCGGTCTCTAGCCGCTCAGTTTGGTTTTATATAATTTTTTTTTTTACATTTTATAGCGTGATATTAAATTAATTAGTTTTTAGATAAAGGTGTCGATAGCAGATTATACCTCCACCACGGTATTGATGTTCAGAAATAAATTATGAGTGTGGTTGACAGGGTTTCCACGTTACTACGAAGCGGTCATTCGACTTTTAACGTACCCCATCCATCAGAATTAATTGCTCTACTGAGTGTTTGGATGTCCTCTGTGTGCATAGATAAGTGCTTTTAAATCATTGTGACATAACTCATTACTGTTTTTTAGATTCTACCATGATTTATATAAACACATTTAAATGTTTTTATAACTTTTTTTGCAAAATTATCGTGATTAATTTGCTATTAAGACTATGGATACTCTTCAATTGTTTGAAAAAGACTCAACCTCGTGTGAACTATGAAATAGGGACACATTTTGTGAGTTATAGTGAAGCATGTGTGTGAAGTCTCAAACAATGAGGGTTTTTTTTTTATACAAAATGTTTGGAAAATGATTTTGACTAAGCCCCAACCCTCGACTGTGTCATCAAAGAAAATGGGACCAAATTATTTTTTCAAACATATAAAATATGTTTAAAAAAGAGTTAATAACTTTCGGATCTTGTAGTACTCATTAAAATGAGTGGAAAAGTAATATCAAACCAGGTCCGCAAAAAACTCACACAGATATAAAGACAATTTTGTCTTGCAGTAATGAAAAAATGATTGTAAAATATAAAATTTTTATGTGGGTGTAAAAGATATATATATGTATCTTATTACAACAAAAGGTGATCTTTATGTTGTCTTTTTATTTTCACTTAAATCTCACATCTTCGAATTATATTGTACGCGTGCTCTTTGAAAAATTCCTAGTTTCACTCGAGTTATATGAGCATCATTTTCAAATCGTTGTTGTAAGTCTGCCAAGTATTTTATCAGAGATGAATACACTTAACTCACAAAGTATCACCACACAAAATATTACAGAAAATAAGGGTCAGGGGGAACGGGGGAGGGGGGATACCTCTGGACTCAATAGATAGTTCGAGGAGGTTCACTCGCATGCACCCAAACCTATGCCCCCCCCCCTAATTTCTCTGACCATATTCATTAGTGTGGATTAAATATCAAAGCTATTATATTTGTTAATCACGGATATAGCCACATCTATATATCAAATTCTTTAAATTGAAAAATGACACCTGGCCAAGGGAATCGAACCTGACCCAGACCCGAATGACCCTGGCACGGGACGATTCATGAATATCTCAGTGGTTAGAGCATTGGCGTACTAAGCCAAAGGTCCAGGGCTCGATTCCCGTGTTCAGGTGTCATTTTTCAATTTAAATAACTTGATAGTCGTTAGTACTTTTATTTTATGGGGTTACTTAAAGAGTTGAGTGTATTCGTCTCTAATAAATGATTTGGAAGACTAAAACAACGAGTTGAAAATTGTTCTCAGGCAATTCGAATGAAACCAGGGATTTTTCAAAGGGCACACAACAATCTGATTTGAAGCCGTGGAATTGGTGTGGAAATAAAAATACAAGTAGAACAATTTTTGTTTTAATAAGGTAATACAATTGTTTCCATGCAAACCCAAATAACATTTCATTATTCATCCTAATTATTTTAAGTCTTGAAAAACAACATTGACTATAAATTTGTGTGTTAGTTTGTGAACCTATGTTTAGCAATAATTGTATTACACATTTTAATGAGCACTATAATATCCATAAAGTTCTGATCCTTTTTTTAAAATTCTGTATAGTTCTTTATTATAATTAAAATTCCGCTATCTATCGTGGATTTCGAGTAAATAAACCAGAATTAGTAATAATAATTGTACCTTATTGTATATTATTGGTTAATTTAACTGTTAAATTTTATATTTGCGAATTTATTCTGAATAAAATTTTCCGTATGCTCCATATTGATATGACCTATATGCCTAAATTTGAGAATTTTCTTGAAATTATTACATATTATATTACAATAGCAGTCCCTGACCAAACGGCATCACATTTTAACATATTTAAGGTAAATAGTATTTAAGGTAGTTTTAAATAAAATATACTCTACTTAGTCGGTCACTAAGTCAGTACATGCTAAAAATAAATTGACCTACTGAAGAAAAACTATTACATTTTGTTGCAAATCAATACGCTAATTACTTCAACCAATAAAAAGGGATTACACTCTTAGAGCCCACTTTGAAAAAATGGTAAAGCCACTGACGACAAACTAAATTGCATTTTACCTGCTTTACTTTAAGATGAAGAACGTATTTTAAAAACTCAAATCAATTATTTTTCTCCTTAGAAAAGATCTACCGTATGAATCCAAAAATCATAGAACCCATCAGCCGCTATTTATTGTTTTAACTTATATTACAATAGCAGTCCCTGACCAAACGGCATCACATTTTAACATATTTAAGGTAGTTTTAAATAAAATATACTCTACTTAGTCGGTCACTAAGTCAGAACATGCTAAAAATAAATTGACCTACTAAAGAAAAACTATTACATTTTGTTGCAAATGAATACGCTAATTACTTCAACCAATAAAAAGAGATTACACTCTTAGAGCCCACTTTAAAAAAATGGCAAAGCCACTGACGACAAACTAAATTGCATTTTACCTGCTTTACTTTAAGATGAAGAAAGTATTTAAAAAACTCAAATCAATTATTTTTCTCCTTAGAAAAGATCTACCGTTTGAATCCAAAAATCATAGGACCCATCAGCCGCTATTTATTGTTTTAACCAATAGACCCCACTCTGAAAAACAAGGTTAGATTTAGCAGAAAAAATAATCAATATGGTAACATTGTACTGAACTCACCACGCCAAGTATCATTTAAAAAAAATCGAGTATTATTAAGGGGCACTTTACCACCACTATTCAACTATCATCCAATCACAAGCTCTTGAGTTTATGGTATATGTGACCAAACACACGATATCGAACCACAGTAGTTCCATATCCTTTTCTTAAAAATCTACAATTCGCTGACTTCCAATGACTTGTCACAAACTGTCTATCTACTTATTAATGTGCTCTTTCGTCTCTTCCTGGGTTTAACAGCCCTTACAATATTCCTCATTCTGCTATTTATAGGTAACAAACTATAAGTAATATTAATTATTATTAATGGTATACACAGCAGAAATTAGCCTATATAAATGAGTGACATAAGACGTGATCCACATCCTTTTTAATATCAACGTTTTTAATTGTTTTAACTTCTTTTTAAAGACTAAATTCAAACAATTTGTTTCAGTTTATAGTTTTCATTGTTTCTTATCTGGATGTTGTTGGCTGATCTGATAGCATTAGTCATTTAGATATAAATGCTATTGCGAGAGAAGAAATAACTGTTTTTATTTTAATCTCTCGATCTATTAAATATCAACAACCTCCAAATCATTTTAGTTTGAAAAGAGGCAAAAGTTATTCTATACGAATTTACTGTACGTATCAAAAAAAAAACTTTGACTAGGGAGGCCAACATTAAATTCTGAAATTATATTTATTTTCTAACAATTTTGTTTCAACACAACCTCCTATTTTTTTTTCTTTCTTTTATAGGGTAAGTACAGCAATTTGTTATTTTTACTTTATTAGGGTTAGTAAATAATATCAAAATGTGAATAAAATAACCTAATCATTGATGACTTCCCACATGGTCAAGCGGCTTAAGAGATAATGCATACAATTGCCAGAGTTGCGTATTTCAGTTCGAATCATAGCATAGTGGTCTTAAAAATGCGGTTTCTCTGTTGTTTAAGTGCCACTATCATAGTCTGATTTAGCACGCCTCAAGTGTGGCCTGATGCTAGCTAGATACAGGACAACACGTACCTAGACAAGAATCGATTGGGTCGCTTTCATATGCGAAACTGTCCCATTCCATTCGAGTTTAGTTAGGTGTCATTTTGTATTTAGTATTTGTCCGCACTTGAGACTTGAAACAGGACCTAAGTGTCCACTAACCGCGCTAATAACGGTTCAATTCCCCTAATACCATGGTCGTCCCTTCCTAATATATTTAGCCACCAACCGGTACAATACAGCTTTTGTATTAAAACGCATGATTAATAAATAAAATAAATTTTACAATTCACCGCAAAGATTTTCTCTCATTTTTTGTCTTAAAATATAGACATAGACTAAAATCTCGTAAGATTATTTAAATGAAATAATACATATTGTTGTAGAAATATTCTACCAACGGGCATGAATGAAATAATACACACTTTCAAAGAAACATTGAGAAACTAGGATCATCTCTGTCCAACAAAGAGCAAACATATTCACAATTTTAAAGATATTAATAATAGTTTATATATTTTAGCTTATAGCTCAGAAATAATTGATTTTATAAAAATATATTTCAAATAAAATATTTTTAATTTTAATAGTACTACAACTTTACAATGATAGGTTATTTCATATCTCCAATATTTGCGAGGATATGATCAAAATTGGAGTTTTATGTCTATGTAAAGTACTCTACAAGTCTTTTTCATAGAAAAATAAGTTAACATTTTATTTATAATGTTAAAAAGTGACAAATACAAATTTTTGCTAAAATGGTTGAAGTGGATTTTGAGAAAATCTATTTTCTCTTTTTTCCCATCAGCAAACTACCCTTAGTTTTGTGTTTAAATATCTAATTCCAAAAACTCTTCAGGGAAACTTTATTAAACTCTTGATACCAAGATTAATCCTGATAGTTAAAATTGGTTTTGTCTCTTGGGTGAGATACAGACAGACAGACAGACAAACAGATAGGAAGACAGAGGGACTGCATATCGAGAAACACTTTTTTGGTTTTAGTGAATCATTAAATTTCGACATCTATCAAAATCTCTAGTTCGATTTTTTTGACGATAGCAATATTTCTCTCTCCGAGGGTTCGAGTAAAAGTAAAAAGCATACTTGTCCACGTCGCGTTAATTGAAATCCACGAACTTTGAACCGTGCTTCTAGCACTATAGAAATAGATGATTTTCTTTTCCCTCCTGAGAAAAGTTATGAATTACCTCCCTCTCTTTCTCTGGAGCTTCTGTTGGGGACATAGTTCGAAGAAGCCAGTATCCGCCGCAGCCATTTATTTCTCTTTCGATCAAGATACTGTCGAGAACACGCCGTCTTGTCGTAGGGAGTGGAAACCGTGCGCCAATAAGTCATGACAACAAAATGAGGAATACTTAAACAACCAGGGAAATTCACTAGTGAGCACATGGGGTGAGGTGTCAGCATCTTGTGATCTGGTTTACTGGTAATGTTGAGATTTGAGCTCGAATCCCGGGTGAGTGTTCTAAGGGTGAGATTACTAGAATATTTTCTACTCTCACTCACACAAATTCAGTTATATATCTTTTTAATTTGGACTTATTTATACCTTCCCTCTTTGTTGTAAATATGAGAATATCCCAGATGCTAATTAAATAGCGTTAAACACAAGCACACTTTCACAAAAGGTGGGTTATATAACTACTCCTCTTATTACATAGTCTAAGGCATGAAGCTCGTTATAGACTGGGCTTCCATTATCAGGCAGGCTTAGGTTAGAATTTTGTCTGAATGCCTGCACTGGAGGCACAGTTCCACGTAGGATCTTTCACTTAGATTTTCCCATAATCTCTCCATACTAGCGTGGGCAAATTTCATCTCAACATTCTTCTTCATTTCAAAGCCGTTAATAATCCTGTGATCAGCTTCAGTAGTCAAATGTTCTAAGGCAGCAATTCCTAACCAGGGGGCCGTGAAAGGTATTTTGTGTGGCCTTGGAAAAATAATTTAAAATGTTATTTGCTTGTTTACTGAAGTCAATTATCTTAAATTTTACGTTTTGGAAGAAAGAATTCTATGATCGTAAGCATGTAAGTACAGTAGACTCTAAATTTTCTGCGGTAAAGGGAGGGTAGGGGAAGCACGCATAATAGAAATCATGGATAATACATATAATCTTCATCTGTTTACCATTACCATTCAAAATTGGCCGTCCTTTGTTTCTGCTTATTTATGTGAAAAGGAATTTTCCATTATAGTAAATATTAAAACGAAGCAGTGAAATCAACTCAGGATCGACTTCTGCATGCGAATATCATTAAGTAATACAATCGAAACAATAATAGACAAATTAGTGGAAAGTGTTCAACAGCAAAGAGAGGTCCCATTAAAGTACATTTAGGTTTGTTAGTATCTGGTTTGTTATTTGTTTGTTACTATGATTAGTAAATGATGCCACTATTTTAGAATAAATCTTATTAATTAATATGTTGGTAAAAACTAGGAAGCCGCGAGTATTAAAAGGTTAAGGACCACTGGTCTAAGGCACAACTATCGTGTTGGATTGAGCTGATGATAAAATAAAGATCGGAGTTAAAATCCTGGTCGAGTCTACCGAGGGTATTTTTTCCTAATTGGTTTCTCATTCTTCTTCCACGCAAATCTGGGTAGATTAGCTCTGAAATAATTCCTTTCTCATTCCTACCCCATTAGAGTATTTATCATATATACATGCGTACAGCCCGAACGATTGTTGTCCTAATATCATGCGGAATAATTACTAAATAAAAACCTGAAGTAATCCTCCAACAATAATTAATTAATTAATTAATTAATTATTAATTATTAATAACAAAGTCATATCACAGAATATAGTTGTATCCACAGAATAGAGAAAATGTCAGTTTGTAACAACACTAAGCTCAGGCTCTCCGCGTCAGTTCGTAAATGAACAAAAACTGTATCATTTTAATGTCAATTTTATAATAGCGAAGTGCAAGTAATAAAATAAATCGTGTACAATGTTAAATCTCTACTAATTTCAACAATAAACTATTAAGTAGTCCTACAGTAAGAAATACGCGTAAAATCAGATCACAAAACCGTGTGCAAGGGCGTAGTAGGGCGTACACGCGTCGTCATCCCCATCATCATAATAACCGGAATCGTTATAATTGCTGCCCAACCGTGGGGAATACATGGCTACACATCCGCAGTATCAGCATAAAAACCGGTAACGTTATGAAATGTTCTTATTTCTTCTCTTTATTTTTGCTGGTTCACTTTTGGTACTGAGTTCAAAAGTTCAAATAGTTGCGGTATTTACACTATGAAAGACAATGTGAAACTGAAGGTAGAAATCTTCTACCTACGAACAAAAACAGCAAATGCCCTTGCTATAAGTAATCCCCACAATAGAGTCTACAAAAAGAGAGGTAAAATATTAACAACTGTGAAATATTTGTTTTGAAGTGATAATGCCTTGTTATAGGAATCGTCGTCTCTGCTGTGAAGCAAATTCTCGGAGAGACCAGTGTAATACAATATACAATATACAATATACAATATACTAGACAGACGCGTAGTAGGTTCTTGGTTCGTTCGGGCTAGAATAGATAATTTTGAAAAACGATAAGAAGAACGATGAAGTGGAGTTCTATTGGGCAGGCGGAACGCTTTAAATTTGTGTTGTATCAACCGGAACGCTCGTAATATCTTTTCCTATCAACCGGAACGGCACTGTATGTAAATGTAAGTTCAATTTAAATAATGATTTTGAACGCTACTAGTGCAATTTATGTTTGCCAAAGAAATATTTTTTTTATTTACTAATATTAATACGAAACAACAAACAAAGCTATAAAAACATGTCAATTTCTTATGAGCTGAAATTTCTCTTGGACTTGAGGCTGGAATTTATATTTTATTTCTCCTTGGTTTTCAATGTAAATAACATGTCGACGAATTAAAATGATTACCTTGGATAAGTTTTTATTTTTAGTAATTATAATTTTTTTTATAAGTTTTCAAGTGAAAGTTTTGGGCATCTCATACATAGCCTACATACATCATTATACTTTTATTAATATAGATATGATATGAGTTTTTAGTTCTTTTCACTTGGTTTTTTATATATTCTCTCCTAACCCACCTATTAAGTGTAATACAACCAGGAAGACATCAGGAAAAATAATGTCGGTAAGCTTAACAACGAATAACGAATTTATTATGCTATTACTTGTAGGTAAGATAATGCAGATTGAGTCTTCTTGAATACAAGAAGTCAAACGTGTTAAATATAATATCTCCTTTTTGAAATATTTAGTTAATCACTGATTGTACAAAAGGGCAAGTTGACTGAGGAAAAGTTAACCCCTTCAGGATGAATAATGAGAGAAAGAGGTTTCTTGTTGACGAGCAACGAAGCTGGACGGGCTGCGAAGAAGAGCCAACGAGCCGGGATATGAAAATGGTTTACTAGGCTCAGTGAATAATACCCGGGCACGTAATACGGCGCGCTCTTTTCGAGTTTCGAGTATCACAAGTAAAGTAGTATTGAACTTTAGTACGAACGACTCACGCGGGTGACGAACTCGGTGACATTAGGTAAAAAAGACGATTACTAACAGGATGCTCCTCGTATTTTCCTATGTCATTAATTCTCAGAATAACGTTTACATTGGTGTCTATTATACTTTTAATAGCTTAGCTCTATTTTTACCATGATATATAATGTCGCTATGAATAGACTTTCACGACCTTCCATAAAATAACATTGTATCATCTTTATAAGGCTTACACCTCTAAACATCCTGATAAATAGTAATTATCTGAGCAACGATTACTTTGAAATCTGTTATTTTTAATAGCTTATACATTAAATGTAGCTATTAATAAATTTTAACAGTCTTCAATAAAATAACTTTGTGTCATCTTTGTGAGGCTTTCCCTTCTAAACTTTCTGACAAAAAAACAAATAAGGGGGGTGAAATAATTTTAAGCTAGGCTGTTTTTCTATATATATATATATATATGTGTGTGTGTATATTTAAAATTGATTTTTACCTATTAGATTTGTACACTTATAAGCAACTGAGGTAACATTTGGTCTATCTTCAACCTTCCTCATGTTTTATAAAAATTTGTGAATATGAACACAAGCCACAACAAGCGCACAAAAAATAAATATGTGAAAAAAAGGAAAAATATACTTCCCAACTCCGTACTTGGTTCGAAAATTTATTTTGCGTGAAAATAATCTCTTTTAAGTCTACTGCCCACCATATTGGTATTTCACGCCTTTATAACTACTTCCTTTAACAACTCTGAAACTTAAAGTTTACCACGTACTTTAAATATTCGGCCCTTAATACTATTACACGAAGAGTTACTCGCTAAATATCCCTCCCTGTTCAACCAAAAAGGCTTAATATTACTGGCTCTTACAAAGTGGTAGTAGTCGGGGCCTTGCCCACAATCTCATTCCGTTCCCAAGCACTTAGCCGAGCCTTTTCTCCCCACTCGTACCGGCAACGAACTTATCCTTACCCAAGACTCCATTTTTATACTCTTTCTCTCTCTCTCTCTTTTAAATTTTCCCCTCTTGAGCGCAGAATTAGTGGGTAAAACTGTGTAACTATAAAGAGATGCTGGTATCCTCCGCGGAGTTGTATTGAACAAGTAGGGAGGGGGGAAAAAAAAATTAAATTAAATACGTATATTCAATAAAAGTACCCGTGTGAGCTGGGTTATGAATGTCGTATCTATGAAGAACTTGCATTTTAAACTTCCCAGGAAATCCTTTTTAAAATAAGAATAATTTTTCGCTGAATTCTAGAAATAAAACAGAGAATGACGAACAACGCAAAACATGTAAATTTAAAAGTAAGGCTTTACTTATTTTAAATAGTTTTAAAAACGTTCATTATTATTATTCGACTGTAGATGAATAAGTTTACTAAATACATTTGTAAAACTCGTGGCTTGGTTTGGTAGTGAAGCGCTCAAAGGCGTCAAACTCTTTAATATACTTTTGTTGGTGATGAGGAGGTCAAAGTTCGACTCCATAACGTGTATACCAGAGGGCGCGTTTCCATATGTAATTTAACAGTGTGGTTTCCTTAAACTTTATCCTTGGAAGTCTGGTAAAATTACTCTAACAAACTTTCTCAGATTAATTAATAATGGATATAATGAGTAATAATATGGATGTATTTTTAAACTCTTATTGTATGTCTAATCACACGTTTTTTCACATAGATTTTTTTTGTATCCGATTAAAAATATACTGAAAAAACTAAACACACTAGGCCTTTTGACTATATTGAAATTTAACAAAGGTTCAGAATATGAGTGTGTGCAAATTTTATATAGATGTTAAAATATTTCTTCTTGTCATGTTAAATGATTACGGCGTGAATAATTAGAATAACACGTCGTGTTGTCCTATTAGATACATTTTGAATGCAAACAAAACTATAAATAAACATGACCTAAGATACGATCACTTAATTAACTCTACTACGTTGTCAAACACATAAGACTTATTATGCTATTAGAGGCTGTGTTGAGGAGTTCGTAAATTAAGGATCCAATTAAGAGTATCATGGGGGTGAGGAAAAAACCTCTTAAGACAAAGAAAACAAATGTTAGAAAATTACTAATGCAAGAATTAAGACATAAAGGTTCTAAATAAACGAAATATTCAAAATTGGTTTGATTCGCAATCGTTATGATTAAACATTTGAAGACTAAATCTAATACTAAGGTTATTAGGTCACCTCAAATTTTCGCAGTCTTGATATGTTTAATTGTTTTTAAGTGATTAAAAATATTAGAACCATTTATCAGAGAGATTTAATTATATTTCTCTCTTTGAAATATTAATATAGCCTGTATTTTTATTATAATTTTTAAAACTTCCTTTAAAAATTATTTTTAATCTGAGCACATGACCCAAAAGTTATAGCTCCTTGTACACACAACCAATATAGTTGAGCCCAATATGAAATGATATAGTTTAAATTAATATTAAAATAATTTTAAGGTACCATTAAATTTAAACAAAATTTGTTCTTTCAGTATCTGATTTTGGTTGCTTGAAACCAAAGCATACAGATCACGGTTCTTCCGACAAAACTAAAGTTTAACAAATTCTCCAAAATCTGCCCCTAAAACACAATTAAGGTATGCATTCTAAAACTTGCGATAAATTAAAGAATCATACAATAAATAAAGGTCTACTTAAATAACAGGTGTTCTTGAAAATGGTGTAAATTCATATTCAAAGTTAAACCCTTTATAAATAATTCTTAGGATGGATCATTTTGACATTTACCAATTTGATATAAAAAAAAAGCATTTCATTAACACATTTTTCAAAAAAAATTACTTAACTCTAATAACTAAAATATGAGTTAAATATTTGAATCGGTATTTAAACACACTTGTTTGAGAGTTCACAAAGCTAACAAGTTCTTTTAATGTATTTATACGCCAAGCTAAGAGTTTCGTAGATGATTCGTTTGACAAAATGTGTCAACTTTGACCATTGCACGATGAGAATATTAATATTTTTTTTCAACAATTTAAATTCCAAATTTGGCTTATATTATTTTGTCCTACAAGATTCTTCTAATTACAATAAGAGATTAGCCTTAATTTATAAAATATATCATTAATACTTTGTTTGCAGTATCTAGCCTAGTCTATAAAAAATATATCAGTGGCGAACGGACTCTCAATATATTTATTATTCAGGTTATTATAATGTTTTAACTAATTTTTAATTTCTCTCTATCTTACAGGTAGAGAAAGTATGGTGATCGTCAAAAAAATCGAACTCGAGATTTTGATGAATTTTGACGTTTCATGACTCCCTGATTCCGAAAAAGTGGTTTTTGAATTTCCGTCTGTCTGTCTGTCTATCTGTACCTCCAACTAGAGCCTAAACTATTTTACCGATTGAGCTGAAACTTGATATCTAGGGTTTTCATAGGGTTTCCCCGAGGGGTTTTTGGAATTGGATATCTACCCCTAAAATTAAGGGTAGTTTACT
>CABFWB010001029.1:79011-89170 GCA_902151455.1 Timema bartmani | reverse complement strand
TCTTAGGTGGACAAAGATGCGCCTCTTTTCTCATTGATTCTATATCATTGTATATTATTTTATGCGTGTTCTTATGTGGAGTGGTGATGATACAATGTACATTATTCCGTTCAGAAATCTTACGAGTTTATAGAAAGAGAGAGAAAGTCTGTGCGGTGCGCCGTACCATTTATTTATTATAATATAACTTGACTATGTTAATAAAATGAAAAGTTTGTTCTTCGGTCTGTCATGATAATTTCGCAATATATATCGCACGCCGAAGTTTAAAATTATAAAATTTACAGGCCCTGTGCACAAACATGTGCTCCTGGAAGCAGGAATTAATTTTTTTTTACTAGAATTTTTAGATGCACTAAAAACTTTGTTGAAATAAATAAAATTATGATTCTGTTTCTTTCTGTTTAAGCAAATAAAACTTGTCCCCGGATAACCACGTAATACATTGGGTGGGTTTCCCATGTAATGTCTGATAACCTACATATATATATATATTTTTTCAATGAAGAAACTATTTATCATCAATCTTGATCATTGTATAGAAGTAAATAGAATAAGAGTTTCAAAACTAAAACAGTTTATGAAATCTCAACGTTTCAAACTTCTAAACTTATTGGTATTAAACCTAAAAAAAAAAAATCAAGAGATAACAAAATACAATCAATCAAATAAACATGTTGTATATCAAAACAAGTAGCAAACAATAATGAATAAATTTTTCAGGGCATTTGTAATTCAAATGGGGTGGATTCGTTTTCCACGGTTTGGGAAATAATAATCAATCTGTATTGTTGACGAAGTAATCAAGCTATAATAGTTTATGTATAATGCATCTAACTTCTCGGTGATCTAACATTTGGGAAACTTTCTAGAACATCCCGATCTAATGGGCCAGGCATTAGTCAAGGAATGAAATTTGTTTTGATGTCAACCAATCAGACGAATCTGTTCCATCAAGCAAATACTCTATGTTACTTAGTATTAAGGTCTTACATTTTAGATGGTGGTTAAGTTTAGCGGATTTTAGCTAATTACCCGTTTCGGTGTCTACATGGTCTAATGTGTCACTCTTGAAGTAGACTAGACTGCCGATGATGGAGAGATTGGGGTTTGAATCCCGGTCAAGTATAATAGTGGTGGTTTTGCTTAAATGATTTCCCACTCTACTTCGATGCAAATGCAAATGGATTACCTCTAAATTATTTCATCCTCATCCCTACCCTATTAGAATAATTATCATATATACGTATAGTTTGAACAGTTAGTAAAACGCACCGAAAAAATAAATGAAAAAATGGTAGGTAGTTTATAAATATTCCAAACTTGTGTGCTAATAACGAGTATTACCCCCTTCTCCCCCTACCCACCTCCCCACTCCTATCTTGGCTAACAACAAATTTACACTAATGGAGTAATGATGAATAAGTAAAAGGAAAAAATTTATGTACCCAATATTTTGTGAAGGGATAGTGTGAATACATTTTTTAAAAGCTAATATCAGTACACAATTCTGGGATTCGAATTCCTACAGCCCAGTCACTACCAGTACAGTCTATTGTAACAGTAACGCCTTAGACTATCAAACTAAACATAATTTGGTGTCCAAACTTATTTTATTTAAAACAAACCATTACAGCTCTTGTGGATAATAACGTCATCTTAATTTTCTGGGGTCAGAAGTTCATCTCTCAAATATAGGCTAAGTATACAATACAACTATTTTCTCCTAAATGGTTTTACAATCACCCTCTTCACAAACACGGGCGTGTTTCCTCTAGACTATGGATAGCCAAGATGATTACTAAGATGCAGTGTAAATATTATAATTAAACCACTTATAGAATGTTTTCTAAAATTGTAAATACTATATTTAAGTGTATCATTAATTTGAATAGTAAACAGGTAAACATTTTCTCATATTACAGAGGAAAACAAAACCTTATTGTTTTAGATACCAATTTTAGATCTTAATGTTTAATGTTTACATATTACATACATTATTCATTTAAAATGTACGACTTTATTTTAATTAATGTGCTACCAGGCTCCAGATAACACTTTATTAATTACCTTTATACTAAGGGTATTAAATTACATTCTTTCAAAGAGGCGAGTAATGTAAACCATTATAATTATTTTAACAGTAAAAGCGTAGAATTTAGTTAATGTCATAAATATGTCCATACAGTCTCAAATAAACATAGTATGGTGCCAAAGCTTCTACCATTAGAGGTGCAAGCTTCTACGTATAAGCTCAACTCAAAAATATTAGCAATAAATTAATAAAGTCACACACCTAATTGTGTATGTTTAGATACATGTGTGATTCAATGTCTTATCTAACAGATAGACTAATCACAATGTGTTCAAAGGTGAAATACTTTAGTCTCACCGTTAATTTATACCCAAATTTTATGGCAAGGAGTGCTAATATCCAGTGCTACCGCTGGTAATAGTTTACAACGAGAGGAAATTTTTTGATTAAACATAAGACAATTAATATATAAAATGGGAATGTATTCTGTACTCACTCTTGTCAATCACGTAATAAAACGCATAATGTCAATCTCTCCAAAACTAGACTGGATATAAAACCTGTTGCCACTCCGAACTGCGCATGCACGACATTTGGTAAGATAAAGCCTGGGGCGCTATGATCAATCTGTAGTGTGACTACAGTTTACTGGCTTAGATGTGAGACTGAGCTATTAAAGCCATTCCCTCCACTGCTATATGTTACTTTATGTCCAGACTAGAGGAGGGTAGCTTTAAATTCATTTACCCCTACTGGCTTTTTATTCTCTATATTTTTGTTTTTATTTCAATGTCAATTTTTTAATTGTTTTACTGACAAACAATTCACTCTCTTTATCATATATGTAGACAGGACTCTTATTCTTGTGATCAGCATTCTTGTCTACTAATCTAGAGGTACCAGGTTCGATTCTTGTTGGTACAATATATATTTTTCCCTAATGGTAATTATTTCTTTTATCGCTATGGTCTGGTTAATCAGGCTTAAGTTAGATTTAAGACTTTTACTACCACCAATACATAAGGATGATGATGATGATGTTCATTATCATCATTATCATCATCACATAATCTCATCGGAGAGAAGTAACTGCACCTACATGGTGTCCCAACCTCAGATGACGGCTACAACCATATCTACCACAGCCAGTAGAAGACCAGGAATGTCTAGCCGTCTATATTTAGTGGCATACATACACACAAAAAAAGTTTGAGTGAATATTTGTCCGTTTACAAATTTACAAAAGAAACTGGCTAAGTTTTTTGAAATAAATAGCCAAATAATGATTATATATATTCGATAGGTGGGGTAAGGAATTGGGGCTTTTAGGTGTAAGGTCTAATAACATTTTATAAAGAGGTTCCACCTCATTAAAGCTCAAATTAATCATTTATTTTCAAATAAAGTTTATTTACACTCTTAATAATTAAATATTCAAAGGTGCATAGACATTAAGGAAAGTTTAATAGAAGTGCAACCGCACTAGTGCTGATAAAGTATTATAAAACCATAATGATAATTCAAAAGTGTAAAATCACGAAATTACTATACCCGATTAAGGATATGAATGTCTACCTCATCATATAATGCTATGTAGTATTTTGAGAGCTGGGCGTCTAAGACCGTGGGAACACTTGTGTGGGCTCAACAATAATAATCAACGAGGACATTAAGCATAAAGCTACCACGATATTTTTTGTATTTACATTACTATTTGTGTAATATTATTGTGTGGGTCTATACTAAATAAACATTCTCCTAACTACCAAACAAACATTCTGTTGTTAAATTTAGGTTAGTGACACCATGACACATATTGTGTTTATTGCGTCTCGTGTCCATTTTGTGTGTTCTTTTGTTTTTTATAATTGATGTTCAATTGTTCGGGCTTCCTCTCGAGAGTTGAGATGTGTCTTGTCCCGTGCCAGATAAAAGTGTTGTTTAATCAATAAAATTGTCAAGTTTTCAATCAGATCCATATGAAAACTAAACGTTAATATTTAATGTTTTAAATAATCTAATTAAGTTTAGTATACACAATCATATTACAACTCATTTTATAATCCCAATAATATTTCTGAATTTCCTTTGGAGCAATATAAATTTGTCGATCATCCTCTAATACATATTTTCATTTAAAAATATATTTTCAAGAATTTTCACTTCAATTTACTTTTCCAAGGGAGTTTCTAGCGCTTCCAAACAATTTGCTATAATGTTCTTACGCGTAGATTTTGATTGTTAAACTCTCTCATAAAAGGAGCTACGCAACGTATTTGTTAGATTAAATTAGCGACTTTTTAATGTTATCTATCTATATAATTCAAGGATTAGGTAAATAACTCATTTTGAGTTGCCTCTATTAATAAAGTTTGTCTAAGTGTGCGCTACATTTAATAAAACTATACTTAAATTTTTTTTTAAATATTTTATATTCTTATTATCATCAGAACCGCATCAAATGAGCACACGGACAAAAATGCCAGTCATGTATTGTCTGACTGGCTTCCCACTTTACATTCATGCAAATGTGGCTACAGTTCTTGTAAACTCTACCTACCTAATTCTTACCCTATTAATGTAAAAATACGGATATGCTGGACGTGTAGTAAAACTTGAAGCACTGCAATAAATAATGTAACTATCATATTAACAATATTAGTAAAGTCACTGTTATCGTAGAACATTTATACACAGAAAAAAAACAACAATTTTGACCAGCTGTGTTGGTCGCATGGTCTTTTGCGTCAATTTTTCAATAGAATATACTGATTATAACTGGAAGATCAGGGTTTGAATCCCGGTCAGATGTACTGGTTGTTTTTCCTTATAAAGTGGGGATATAGAAAATGCGAGAAAAGGACAGTGTTTTTGCAGTTTTTATGGCAAAACATTTTTTTTTTGCCAAAATAAGTACCTAATATATTGATCCAGTAGAAACAAAGAGTATAATTTTATTTACATGATGATATCCACAGTTGCCAAAAATCTGTCATGAGCATAGCGTAATTAGATGACAAACTTTTTAAATGAAGAGAAAAAGTTTTCATTAAATTCCATGACAACTTTGACAGATATTGAATTAATGTTGATATCAGAATGTGTATAAAATTAAGCTCTATGTTTCTACTTGAGTAAATATTTGATTTATTTTGACGAAAAAACTTTTGCTATAAAAAGTTCAAAAACACTTACGGTCCCTACATCACCACCTTAAAATCTCCCCACTCTTCTTTAACATAACTGCGGTGCACACTCACACACAAATAAACTGTTTGTTTATTCACAGAATGGTGAGTTTAGCTCACTACTATCGTGCTTGTTTTTGATTTGGACTATTTCTGATCCCTCCTGTACGTAGGCCTTATTGAGAGTGTCGACCTTATATTAAAACATCCCGCAGTATTTAAACGAATTGTGGTTCATTTTATTGAAAAAACTCGTTCTTTATTCTTAGAACAGCTAGCACCACAAATGAATAACCCAAACCGATACTAAGAAAATAGTTACACTAGCCAAAAAAAAATCTCATCTGCCGGACGTAATTGGTTGATTCCAAAGTAAATTAGAGTTCCTATTCCAAAAATGCCATTTATTATCGTGTGTCACATTTGCATCAAAAGATATATTCAAATTTTATTTTTAAAATCAAATACCAATTTTTATTACCATAACTTTATAGATAATTTGCAATTCACAATGGAGAAACGTTATCAATGTCGTCTACATGTAATCTAAGGAAAAGTATATTTGTGGCAATAATTTTTTAGTTACTTAATATGTATAGTACCTTTTATCATAATATAAATTGATAGCATTTTTGTATTTATATTTAAAAGAAGGTGACCTGGTGGTCTAGGGGTATGGTGTCAGACTTCTGTGCTGAGGGTCCGGGGTTCAATCCTTGGTCCCATCTGATTGCCAAACCCTTCCTTCACCTCTGACAGGATGTGTATTAATCACAACTTGTGAATGTGAGGAATTCCAGGCCTCTACCGTGGTTCGGATTCCACGTTAAACTGTAGGTCCTCCATTTCATCTCACAATCACCCTACCATTACACATTACCGTAAGTGCGTATAACCCGAACGGGTAGTAAGACGCGGTGCTAATAATAATAATAATATTAATAATAATAATAATAATAATAATAATAATAATTTAAAAGAATTTTGATGTGAAATTTGTATTGTCATTTCCGAGAGCTACAAAAAAAAAATTAACTATAAATAATCAAAATATGGCTGGTGATAAAAATATGTTGACAAGTGTTTTTAAGAATATTTTAAACACTTTATCGAAATAGATATATATTTTAGGTTTTTATTAAAGTCAACTTAATTAAAAACCTAATTTTAATATTAAAAACAACTTGCATGGAGATCCTAACTTTTAATTGTATCTCTTTCCTTTATTTTTTAATTTAATCATTCTCTTTGCTTCGCTTGCTTTTAACATCTCATTATAAAAATGTGTATATTTTAATATGGAAAAAAAGGGTCACCTACAGCGCATACAACAGAACATGAGATAAAGTATATGGCATATAAGAGTTTGTTAAAAAGCTTGAAATATAATCTTGAAGTCCTTAAGAAATATTCCCCCTCAAAAGGTTTGGAGTTGTTTGGCTTCTCTATGGCGCTTCCTCTCGACTCCACTTTAGTCCCATTGGTCCATAGTTTTGCTTCTCCCTAAGTAACACACTCACAGACAAAAAAAAATAAAAAAATTGAAGGAAAGGGGGAGGAATCTTTCATCGATAGATGTTCCAGAGATGAAATGTAGGATAAAAAGGATGTAAGAAAGGATGTAGGAAAGATAGGTGGCGTCGTATATTGGCCTTTGTGGAAGGGTAAAGAATGCACTAGACTGGAGCAAGTTAAAATAGTTCGATTTGTCTTGTAGCTAAAATGTGGGCTGGACGTGAGAATCCCTTAAGAGTGATGGAGGTTGCAAACGTTTGGGGAGTTTCAAGAGATGAAAATACTCGCGAGTTGGATGAAAATGGACAGACAAAAACGTGCGCGTGTTTCCAACTATCATTATTCTGATACATTTTTTGAACAATTCTTGTTTAACCAATTTGTTTATTTTTGCATTTTTTTTGGTTCAAATTTGAAGCACACAATTTGTTTTTTATAAAAGTAGATTTATTTTTGATGTGGGTTATGTTCTTGTTTTCTTTACTAATATAGTATTAATAAGACGGTGATTGTTAAAAATATATAAATGGTGTATCGTAAGAGAATTTGTAAAATAACTATACAATTCTCTCTTATTTCTCCCCACTCTCTTTTTATATGCATATATATGTAGATATGTAACTATATATGTACTGTACATATGTATACATATGTATATTATATACAAAGTTCAAACATATATTAGAAATTTACCTTTTACATCATTGAAACCCTCAAATTCTTAGAGATATTAGTAACTTGTGAATTATTTTAGAAATATTTGAATATTAAAAAAAAAGCCACGACGATTCTGTTCACAATTAGCTGTCGTCTATTTTATACAGTAGATAATATAAATGTAATTATTATTAATTAATAACTATTATATTTTTTAAATAATATAATATAAAGGTAGTTTACTTATGACGAATTTCAGAAAATTTGAAATTTTGGAAAATGGTTGTGAATATTTGCCTCAAATTGGATATCTGTGAATTATTTTCATGATAAATAGAAATATGTTATTGATTTTACAAATTAATCTTTATTTGTTAATATTTTAAAAATAATTTATATTTGTAAACTTTAAATTTTTCAAAAGTATTACAAAATCTAATTTAAAATTCATTTACGAGGGAGGTTTATTAGGGTTAACAAGATTATGAGTTTGTTATTCTGAGGTAGACCTACTTGAGAGTATCATGTTCATAAAATTTAAAAACGACAGCTGAACATGAGATTCGGACTCGGGACTTTTAGCTTAGAAAGCCAATGCTCTATCCACTGAGCTATCCAGGAATCATCCCGCATTTAGAGTTATTCTTCAATCGTATTTTAAGGCAGAGTTTATGATGGACGTGCGGAAATCGTCGGCTACAAATGTGTGATTTATTAAGGTCACGAGCTATCAGATAACGCAGATACCTTCGACTAGTTATTTGGCTTATTACTACCACTTGTACAATTATCATCATTGTAAGGTATCGCATATTTAAGAATCAAATAGCCAAAGCTAGTATATTTGTTTTAGTCAGGATTTACTTGCATCTAGATATCATATTCTGAAAATTGAAAAATGACACCTGGATACGGGAATCGAACCCGGCACTTCTGGCTTAGTACACCAATGTTCTGGCCACTGAGCTATCCAGGAATTGTCCCGTACCCAGGTACCGAAGGTGGCTTCGTTATCTGATAGCTCGTGATCTTAATAAATCACATATTTAGCCGACGATTTCCGCACGTCCATCATAAACTCTGCCTTAAAATACGAGTGAAGAATGACCCAGTGCACGGGACGATTCCTGAATAGCTCAGTGGTTAGACTTTAGAGCATTGGTGTACTAAGCCAAAGATCCCAGGCTAGATTCCCATGTCCAGGTGAAATTTTTCAATTTTCAGAAAATTAAATTTAGATGCAAGTAAATCCTCACTAAAACAAATATAGTATATTTGGCTATTTGTTATTTAAAGGTAGTTTACTGAAACTCGATTTTTAATATCTTTTTCCTAGCTATAATACATTATATAAGGTGTATGCGATTGTTTTTTATCATTTATTGTACATACCAAAATTCACCTTTCTTATGATATCTGAATAGTGTATACGCATTCACCTAGTGACAAATTATTTATAGATTGTGGCTTTGCTATTTAACATTTGTAAACATTTAAATGATAGTCCTTGAATTAAATTTTTTCATTAAAAAATATTTGGTTGAACTTAAGAAATTATTTTAAAAGTAAGTATGGTTTTTGAAAATGTTTGACTTACCTTTGAATATATTTTTTAAATTTTAAATATTTGGGCACTTTCTAAATATAAAAATTCTCATCATGAAAATTTATTTGTTATAACTTAGAAATTCTATGTCCAAAATAATCATTTCCCCTTCTTAATAGATGGATGAGCAATAAAAAACGAAACTTTCATTTTCTCTAAAGGTAACAACAAATAACAAACGGTAGAAATATATTTTCTTTCTAAAATGTCAAGAACAAACTTTTTAATGAAAGTATTACAAAATTGTTTCGTTAATATTCTTTAATCAACTATTATTAAGATTTTTTGTTTCCTTTTTTAATGTTTATATTCACCAATTTCTAGGTTTATTACCATCCCTGTCCCTGCTCTAAATGAAACTTGCAAATATCATGGCTTAATATGATCTAAGACATCCAGAAGCGTGGTAGGAAGGCCTGGCGTGTCTGCTACGTCATAAACCTTATTCAGGTAATAAAGCAACAATATCTTGAATTTAGTCTTTACCTACATCTTGATTAGATTTCGTGGTCCCTTCTCGTCACATCTTGACGTTATTGCTTGTTGTGTCTGAATATAGCCTGAAGACAGCCTGCTCGTGGAGTTAAAATCCAGAGAGTTTGTGTGCCAATTTACCGACCCACTCCCCCGCTCAATCCTGCCGCTTTCTAGTCATGATGTGCCCCCATCTCTTGAGTTTATTACGAATTCCATCTCTCACTTTCGATTGCGTGTGGTACCCTCATACAAAACAGACACATGTCAAAACTCAAGGAAGCTGTTTTAACGGATTGAAGCTGCGCCAACCATATTTACACTATTTTATTTTTTCTTCAAATTTTCAATCTATTTTATGTTCAATTTATGTTTAATTGTTCTCACTAATTGTACAAGTTTCAGTATCAGTTTTAGTGAAGATCACTTTCAATATAAAAGTGTCTGATTCGAACACAAAGAGAATGTAAACTATTGATCTATTTGCGGTGGAGTTTTTTCCTGCATTATAAAAAGTTACGATATGATAAGACATTAATAAATTGATTTAAAGTACATTT
The DNA here is from genome assembly GCA_902151455.1 of Timema bartmani. NCBI lineage: Eukaryota > Metazoa > Arthropoda > Insecta > Phasmatodea > Timematidae > Timema > Timema bartmani. The sequence continues at coordinate 79,135 of CABFWB010001029.1, read as the reverse complement.
TTAGCTACTTGAGTTTATGATAGCGGATTCCGCATAGTCGTGGTAGGTTTTAATACTTATAGATCTTCAAATAGATTTATAAATAATACACTGTCATTCGGGAATCATACCTTAGACTTTGGGG
>CABFWB010001029.1:62498-78938 GCA_902151455.1 Timema bartmani | reverse complement strand
CAACTTTTGACCACTAAACTATCCAGGTTTGGCCGGTTCCCAGTATCTTACATCACTCATAAGCATAAGGAAGAACTTATGATGGATGGATGTGGGGTTATACTTAATAACTATTGTATTGTCGAATTGTGCAATATTTTTAATTGTTCAGGGGTTGAATTTTATTTCTGATTGGTTTATTATAGCTATTAAGTTGTGTGATATGTTATATTACATATCAATTAATAACACAGAAAAATTAATTAAAAATTATTTCTAACTGGCTGTATTAAAGTAACTATTATTTTGTTTATTTAACATTGGTTCTGTGTTTGAATATGTATAAATATAAATATACACATAAAAGTTGATTGATTATGTTCATTATTTATGTACATAGTTTTTCTATCGCTACTCAAATAGTTTCTTCTTTCGTGTTAACAAATTATATTCAATATTTAAGACATAACATCTTTTTCCTCTCATTTCTGTGGGCATGACATCAACTGAACGAACTTGAGGAAAGCCAAGATTTCTTCCAATTTATGCTTCTCCAATTTTACCAACCGACCTCTTTTTTTCTTTCTTTCTTGATCAATTCCCACGTTGAGATTCTTGTTTTTCTTGCGTCTCAAATCTTGAGTGTGGTTTTATATTTTTCAGAAACCTATTCTCCTTCTCATACATATAAGTTAATGTTCTCAGATGGATCGATACCAGTGACATTATCGAAATGAAATTACGAGAAAGTCGCTCTTCATATTTCAGCGCCCTTCAAGGGAGGGCTTTAGGTATGGATTGCATTTTATTACGTGACGATTTTTTTTTTGTTATACATAAAGTCGAATGAAGGTGAAATCCCTTATTTTGTAGTACTGATCGATTTGAATGAATTTTGAAAGATTCGCTTTGAGACTTATCGAATGATTCAATTCACAATTCGAGTGTGACAAAGAAAATTATGTAGGTTATATTAATGTAAATTTGATTGATATATTATTTAAATTTGTTGTTTTTAATATTAAGTTTTAAAACATAAATTTCAGTGCATATAATCTTTTAATATTTGATCAAAAGTTTGATATTTATTTACAGACATTTTACGCATCTGAAAAACCTAGAAAAGTAGGGAAATTTGGTTGATATATAAATGACACGGAAATTTTAATAAGTTGCTGGTATTTTCCAAATATTTTAATTTCATACAATTTTGAGAATTACATTGACAAATTTGTCTCTAAAATGTTTTGTCCCAAGGATTTAATAGAAAACACCGAAAACAACGAAATTTATTTTCCATTGATTGACATATAAAATATTAGGAAACTAGACATTTTTTGTTTTGATAAATTGAGACAATTATTGAATCTTAAGAATTACCAAATGTTTTACAAAAATCTAGAGCTATTTTGATAATAAGCGCCATGAGGATAGTAGCCATATCATTCAAAATGGAATGGTATTGTATAATTCAAGTGTTGTTATACTTAGTTAACATGTTTTATACATACCACCTATAATCACTGATAGTCATTTTCTGGAATAACGAACTTCTATTTAGGCTAGTAAATCTCCAAAAAGGGTGACAGGAAATGGGATTGGGCACAAATCTAACAGGTCCCCAAAAATAGCATTATGTTCAAATTTTATTGTTTTAATGTTACCACAAAATTATTTTAAAATAACGTTATGACGATTTTACCAAATTTTGAAATCTTTACCATATTTCAGACAGTTTAGCCCAAACACAGACATGTGGCCTCGCAGTTTAAGGCGTCACTAGTCTGCTGGTAGCTAGGAGATAGCAACTAAAATCCCTGTAAAGTTTAATGAGGATATTTTTTATAAACATTTTAAAACTTTCCTGTCACTCAAATGTGGGTACATTTATATCCAACTATACCTTCCTCCTCCCTACCTCATTTTTACCGACATGTGACAGCCCAAGGTTGTAAAGCCAGTGTACCAACATTTTTTATTTTTCTTATTTCTCTCTCTATTTCTAACAATACAGAAATACCTGCTTTAGTGGCCACAAGATTTAAGGAGTCACTCTCGTAATAAATTAGACTGCTGATGAATAGGAAATCGGGGTTCGAATTATGGTCGGGTAAATTGAGGGTAATTATTCATAATTGTTTTTCTATTCTTCCCCCCCGCAAATGCTTGTACGCGTCCTCTACTTTTAACCTTCTTCGCTCCTAGCGCATTATTATAATTAGTAAATATACTTATAATACGAACGGTTGCTAAAAATCCAACAGACATACATATATACAGGGCCAATCCATCCATTAGGTGACTAGGCGAACAAGATTGGAATTTTGTTTAATTTACAAAAACATAATTAAATAATCTAATAACTAGCTCAATGTTTAAATATCTGAATCATATAAATATGTTATCTTATAATAAGAATATATTTTTTAAATATGTTGATTAACAACATAATCACGTTTATTGTTTTATGACATTCAGCGAGTCACTTTAATATTTAATTTAAAGTTTCCAAAAATATGAAGAGAAAAGGAAGGGAATAAAAGATGGGAAATTTTTCTCACATCGGTAACAGAGGCTAGGGTGCTGGTTGGAGGGTGCTGGGTTCATCACCTAATTATATATACCTTATATATTTATCTAATTGTATCTCTTTTTTTGTCGTCCTATTATTATTATTATTATTATTATTATTATTATTATTATTATTATTGTGCCACTCAGGGGATGCGTCTTATTTATATTATAGAGAATACAACTCAGTTGCAAAAGTTAGGTATCTCGTGAATGTGAGGAATGTCAGGCCTCCGCCGTGGTTCGGATTCCACGTTAAACTGTAGGTCCTCCATTTCATATCACAATCAGCCTACCATTGCACATTAGCGTAAGTGCATACAAACCGAACGGGTAGTAAGACGTGGTGCTAATAATAATAATAATTACTATCTCCTTGGGTGCCTTGTGACATCCTTATATATATATATATATATATAGGTAAATGTATATATATGTTTGTATATACATATATATGTATAATATTTAGGCAATTATGGCACTAAAACTATCGCAACCAATATCTCGCTGTGGGAGAATGTTCGGATCGTCTTAAAGGTACGTGTTATTCTCTCACTATCAAACCTCTAGGGAAATCATACGCCTTTCCTTTGGGTTTGGCTATTTTAAACACTTCAACTTTCACCGACGATGTAATCAGGAAACTGGGCTGCGCGCTTCAAACTTTTTCACGGTCCAAAAGTATTTTAAGCTAAACGTTTTATGTGTGTCATAAGGGAAGAACGTGTAGTTACAACTTTTTATTCTCTTAAAAAAAAGTATTAAAAATATAAACTTAGATATTGATTAGTTTCTATAATAAGACCCGTTGCTGAAATTAAATAATAATTCTATGTAATGTTTCCACCCATAAAAAGTGATGATATATTTGTGTTGATTATATTATTATCAAAGCCAATCGAAATATCTTCAATTTTAGATGTTCATTAACTTGAGTTTCTGAAACATGACTAATCCTGTTTTGGACATCCACGTAACGTGACACGTCACTGTTCAGTAATCTCTGAAAACGGAGTTGAAACAGCTGGAGCTGGTGTTAATATATACATGGATGGGCTCTCGTTGCATTGTGGGTAATTCACTTCACTTCCCTCTGGCATGTTACGAAGTGAGTCAGGGGCTAGGGGGATCCCGTGTGTGTGTTTGTGTGTGGCAGGGTTATGGGATTGGAGTGGGGGGAGTACTGTCTTTGAACACAATTTCTAAAACCATATTTCTTCGTTAAGTGTTATATGAGCTCGTGAATACGATTCTCCTTGAGAGTCGGAATTATTGGCCACAATGTAACAATGTAAGGTATTTTAAACAATGATCATTTAACTTATAAGAAGATAAAGTCATTTTACTCTTTCATTTAAATGATTAAATATTATATTTAGATAATTATATGTTACTAATAACCAGAATAAGCCATGTCTATATACTAGTCTTATATATATGTATAATTTTAGTTTTTATGCAACTATAGCTATTTACTACTCTTCTATTTATTTCATTACATAATCGCCCCCTCTACCTACTCGCCACACACAAAGCTATTCAAGCCATCTCCACGAAGCCCCCACTGGACAACTCAGGTTGAAAACTCTTTTAGCGTTATTCCTAAGGCTAGGCGACTGACATCATCCTCTTCCTCAGAGCCAACTTTTTCCTCCGATGGTACTTGGAAAATGCGTTAGGGTTTTCCCAGTTGTTCGATGATCAAAAAAAATATCATATGGCTCATTTGACTGGAAGAGACGTTCAAGCCCAGATTCGGTCGCCTCATTTGTAGATTATCAGCTGCTCTGTTGGCACAGAGCCTTGCACAGGATATACCATAGGAGGTTGTCTACACGTCGTACCTTCAATAAGATGATGTGATGATAGTTATTATGATGTTGCGAGGTGAGTCTTAACCTAAATTAAGCATAATTAACCAAACTCTGGTGACCATTGGTATTACTTCCTTAAAGGGAAACATAACAATAGGTACCAGCCGGTTATCGGACCCGGGACCCCTAGGCTTATAGCCATGTGCATTGATCACTACACCACAGGGCTTGTTTGACCGATGATGAAAGGGATTGATGGAGGGCACTAGATCATCGACCTCTAAATGAACCGCTGAACGCGTTTTACGTGCGTGGCTACGCTCGCAAGAGTCACACCTGATGGGTTAAAGGAGCTTCGTGAGTTTTATTTATAAGTTCTCTAGATAGGTGGGTACCGAACCCTGACATGGCAGGTGGGTTTCCACTTTAAAAAGTTGTTGACTTAAATAAGGTGTTTATCTAGTTACATGGGGGAATCCTTTAATTATTTAAAACGTACATTTATATATTTATACTACTCTTCCATTTATATCGCTGTATGTAACTTATAAGCAAACTTTACCACCCTTTCATTAATATAATTATATGTGGATAATTATTAGTTCTAACAATAAACAACACTTCCATTTAGTTTAATCACAAGTACTTTGAATACATTTTAATGAAACCACTCTCTTTAAGCACATATTAAAAAAAGTCTGTAGTAGTCTCATGATAAAATATTTGTTTCCGTGATATTTTTCACTTCATACAAATATTAGAGAAATTTTAAAATTGGGTGATTTAACCTACTCGACTGTCCCTCAGAATTGGGATTAAGTGAATATTCTCACTCAAAAACAAAAATGTTTTTTGTCCAAACAATCTTTCCTGCATGATGAAGTAAGTACATAGTATATTTCTCCCGTGTTGTTTTTCAATATACTTGCCCCTGATATACCTTCCACTCCCCATACATCATGTGAAGAAGTTTCGGTCTTCTCAATTTTAGAGGGTGTGAGGACTGGCAATAGCCTCATTCACCGCTGTTATTGAAAAATACAAGAACTTTATTTCCAATTCCTTTTGGCTAGTGGGAAATGGAAATGGAAGCCAATAACGGAGATAAAGAACTGGAGGTGAAAAAAAGGGATCAATGGAGTTGTCATTGCGTCATGTTGAATGATATGTATTTTTATTTCGCGATGGGGTTGGTTTTAAATTTACACGTTGAGTGAGTGGAGCTATTTATATATATATATATTTATATATATATATATACAGCCATATATATGAAATGTATATCTCTTTTCAATAGTAATGTTTATGACAAAAAACTACAGAAATCTTTCAATCTCTTTTCACTCCGTTTTTTAGTTATAATATATCAGCAACATAAAGATGTATTACACGTGTTTTCTATCTTTAAAATAATTTATTTGTCAAAACTATTAATTTGGAATCCCTTCCTTTATGATTTTCTTCAAAATTCTCTTTTAGTTGACGTATTGAAATGAATAATTTTTATGTATCAAATAAGTAATCTAATTAATATACAATTAAATGAATATCATCAATCAAGGGGTAAATTACCGTCACTATGGGGACGTCCGTATGGAGGAGAACATATTATATTTATCTAAATTAGTTAAATAATTTCACCTGGACAAGGGAATCGAACCGGGACATATATCGTGCCAATGTCCTACCACTGAGATATCCATGATTCAAAAAATTTAAATTATTGATATTGGATTATAACATATACTTGAATCTTTGTCCTAGGACAATTAATAAAATGAATCAATCCTGCAGTGTGAAATTTCAAAGTTTTTAAAAATTGAATTATTTTTTGAAAGTAAACGTTGTATAGTTTAATGTAACTTGGTTAATTCATCATAGAGTAACATAAAACATCTGTGCTTCAAAATAATTCAATATCAGGTATTGTTTTATAATTTTAAGATATTTTACTTGTTATTTGACATTTTATTAAATGTACCATTTATGCTATTGTATTTGACATTCCTTATTGTTTCACTTTGAATAAAGTGTCCACACAGGGTAGGATAATATTTTTACAAATTACTCTTTATCATTTTTTGAAAAACTTGTCCATACCTATTAATTTTGAACATTAATTTATTATTAAAGGTTGTTTTTACTAAACATTTATAGATATATATTTTACATTTTTAATTTTTTTTTAAAAAGCTGTCTAATATTTCCTTTAGATTTTCAATCTTTTTGAACTCATAAATTTTCAGTGTATTCTCTTTAATTAATTTTTACTACAGTAAATTTTCAATACTGGCACTTTAGATTAAAATCTTATCCTCCTATCTTAGTAACGCTCCTTATTTAAAAACAAATGTATAATATTTTATAAAATGTTAAATTTAAATTAATTTAATTTTTGTCTCTTCCATTCCTCTATTTATTACAATAATTACAACTTGTATGTTGATAGTAATTAAAATTTGATTTGATTACAATATTAATATATTGTACACTTGACACTATAATAGCCTTCCTGAGTTGAAGGTGGCTGTGGAATCAATGATAGCTCATTATAGACAATGATTTTATCACGTCTATATTAGACTCTGCCTTAAACTATGAGTGAAGAATTACCCTGAGAACGGGAAAAATCCTGGATAGCTCAGTGGACAGATATTGGCTTGTCACACCAAGGGTCCTGGGTTTGATTTCCTTGTCCAGATATATATTTCTACTAATTTATATTAAAACCATTAAAAGAAAGGTTTAAAGTCCAACCTGTATTTTTGTTATCACTTAACAAATAAATATTATTATCTTCCATTATGGAAGGATTTACATTTAAAAACTTAAAAAAATAACTTTTTATTTAATAGTGAATAATATTTGTTTCATATTGAATTTTTAATTATACACATTCTCTCAGCAAACATAAATATAATAATACATATTCTAATGAGTGAATAATGCACTAAATGTCAAGCTCATATAGTCTGAGTTGTTGGTTAAGGAAACACTGGAGCTAAAATTCAAGCTGAGTAGATCGAGGAAGGTTTCTTTTAAATTATTTATATCCCTCCCTATAGTTAAATGCGGATATCTTTCCTCCTAACTCAGCCTTTTTCGTAGCTATTTCATGGACGTAACTAAATATTCGTTTAATCTGGAGTGGTTGTAAGACGTTCTTCAATAAAATCTAAAAGAAAATGCAAACAAATATGTTGCAAATACTGTATGGTCTTAAAATAGTCCAAATACATTTTGTTAATTAAGTCAGAGTATATATTGTTAATAAAATAATGTTTATAACTTAACTTTACAATTACAATTTTTTACTGATAAAGGATTGTGTTAATTTATTTATATAATAGTTTTCAACTTGCCATTAATTTATATAAGTATTTTCTTTATTGCAGACATATTTATTTGTTTCACATTTAATTATAAGCAAATAATTATTATCATCACAAGCCTTTTTTATAATCATATAAATGAACGTGTTTCAACCTAATATGACACCATTTCACAAACTTAAAGTAAACTACCCGTTTAAAGAACTATTGCAACTTAAAAATAGGAGTAAAATTTGGAGGAACCTTCAAAGATTTCTAACCAGCCCACACTCAAGAGCTTTAACGAACGACCCATTAGCTAACGACCGGTAATCATCCGTTTACCATGTACGTCACAAAGAGCCGTGGTTTTGTACGTCTTGTTTGTGATCATGTCCATTTCACCATCCGGACACAAATCTTATCACGATCGATCTTTTTTGAAAGGAAGGCGTGAGCCATCTTACACCTCATGATCATCCCTTACTTGACAGGGAAGGATTAAGGGCTGGTTGAAAGGGGAGGAGGGAGAACTGTTCGATGGTGGGTTCGGGGGTGTGGTGTGGGGTTAGAACAAGCATCGTGGTGCCTGTTTGATCATACGACGACTGACGTCGATGTAGGAAGGCTGTGTTCGCTGGTTTCGGAGGGTGTGTTAGTTGAGGGATGAGAAGAGGCGACAGGGTGGGCGTAACCCCCTCACCCTTCAAGCTGGCGACGCTATCCACCCCCGCGGTGCTTTTGACGCCTGTCTGGAAGGGTTGAATGGGGCTTAGAGGGGGAAGGGCAGTTGAGAAGAGTGGTACGTAACAAGCATCTCATGTCACCAGCACACTGAACCTCTTGTAAAATGGGATGGGTCTGAACACCAAGAGAAACTCAACCTCTTCACCCCACTGTCCAAAACTCTCTTTCTTTCATTAATTACAATCCATACAATTCGCGTTTCTTTATTATTTGTGTGTGTGCTATGCTTTTCTTGCCGTCCACATTATTTTGTTTTATATTATGATCTTTTCAATTAATTCATTTACAAATATTTATTTTATATTAAAGTGGGCGTACTATTGTTGCTTTGGTAAATAAAATTGATGTTTACAAAAGCAAATAAGAATATGTCTGAATCTTTAAAGATTTTAGATTAAAATTTGGTTTTATAAAGAGAAGGTTTAACGAAAACATTTATGTGGTAAAAATTGGTATGTAAAAACTATTTTTTTCTATTTGAAATATTTCTATTGTGAGGTTCCATCATAATCCTATCCTTAATTTACAATCCCAAACTTCTCTCATCATTCAAGCCTTTCCTTTTCATACTAGCTATACATCCTCATCATAACCTTTCTTTCTTATCCTTAAAGTCACTTCAAACTCTAATATTCCATTCTCGCCCTACATTTACCTTCACATACTAACCTTGTCTCCCCATTCTAACCTTTCCTTTTCATACTAACCATCTCTTTATTTTCTAGCCCAGCATCTTCTTTGTAATACCTCCTTCTCATCCTAGCATTTACTATTGATTCTAATCTTTCTTTCTTAACTAATTGTTACCGAATTTTACTAAACATCTTCTGATCCAACTTTTTTAACTTACCCTAAACTTTCTTGATCTTATTTGATCCTTTTCCTAATCTCCTTTTTTCTAAGTTTATTTTTAATCCTAAACCTATCCCCCTATCCAAACCTTCCATCACCAACCTAATATTACACTACTTTCATAAACAATGCCGTTTATATTAAACTGCCCCTACTATCCTTACTAACCTAGGCCTAACCTTCATATTCCCTTCTTTCTTTTCGTGCGTCAATCATCCCGGAACCTTACGCTACCTGACTTGACGAGGGTCGTTTGACATGACTGATGATATCACCAGGGTACACGAACACCTGTATCACGGGGTCCGGCCTGCTCATTGGAACACACCGCCTTTTACAGCCGAGGGGACGCCTCACGCTAACAGGGTTTGCGTTGGGCGTTAAAAAAACACGTGATGACGGACATAAATGTAATACTATCTGGTAGGTACTCTATGTCGTTACCAATCACAGGACTGTTCTGTCTGTTGAGGTATGACTACACGCCTTGTTATTTGTTTATTTTTTTACGTTGTATTGCAAGAAATATCTAATTAATTATAAAAGTTTTTTACCTAGTCGTCAAAGTTGTTATGTGGATACTCAATAGTGAGATTTATACATTTAAAATGCACGTACATATGACGCATATTTAAATATATTGCATTAACACGCATTAATGTTGAAGAAACGCATCCTTAAAGAATCTATCTGTTTCGGAAGACAAGAAGTGCTATATCTATTTTAAATATATTCATTCTTTTGCTTTGTGTTTTACCAACATTACAATAAATTATATATTTTAATTATAATAGTTAGTTAGTAAGGTGGAAGGTAGTGTTTAGAAAAAATATAATCAAATCAACGCGAAGAAAGTGGGAAACTATTTAGGAAAGACCAGCCTCAGTACAACTCTAACCTCTCATTTACCGGCAGACTACATGAGTCAAATACTCGGTATATATCTCAACAATGCTGGTAGGATTTCAATTAATTGAAAAAAACTATACGGTGAAAAGGATTTTATCTCGGTTCCTACAGTTTTAAACGTCGGCACCTTTGACAATATGAACTATTCAGGCTACTACTGGCTCTGAGGAGAAACAGTCGTCAAATCCCTAAGCCAATGTAGTGGAGATGCTCTTTCTCTTGAGATAAATTTTCATCTCTATCTACCCCTTAAGGTGGAAGTATAAGGAGCGTGAGTAAAGGTAAGTGGTTTTGGAGTTTTTATATACATTATTTTTTGGTCAAAATAATTCAATTCTCCAGTAAACACATAGGAGTATAATGTTTTTCACATGAAGACATTATACACAACGATACTTGAATATAAGTCAAGGGAATCCTAATATGTAATGGCTTTTCCTATTAATTTTAAAAGTTTCTCATCAAATTCTAATATGCTTATATAAGATATTTAAGAACTGTTGATATCACCATATTAATCAAATTTAACTTCATGTCTCTATTGAAGATTTTTTTTTTGGCCAAAAAAATTGTGTGCTATAAAAACTGCAAAAACAGTTCCCTTAACTCGCTTCACATACATCTCCACCTTAACTATTCCAAGTAGAGAGGAGAGACAAATGACTGACAGTGATTTTTTCACCGATACTCTCTTGTCACAGTCACTCCCAGTGACTAGAACTCAAAATTATCGGTGATCGGCGTATTGAATTACGCTCATTATATGGTTACAGCTGAGCAATCCTGATATCGAAAGAAATAACCGTGACTGATAACATATCAGTTGGTGATATGGTGACTCACAGATAGACTACAGCTAGTTGCGGTCTCATGTCATTTGCTTTAATTTTTTAATAAATGTTATTTGATAAAGAGCCGCTACTTAATCACTTTTTATGGCGGCATTCGTATCTCACTAAACAGAATGTATTTGCGTAAACATCACATATAGGTGTTTTCACTCATCTACTCTACTAAACAAAACACACACGCATACAACCAAATAATATTTTAGCACCGCGTCTTACTACCCGTTCGGGTTATACGCTTAAATACTAATTATACTAATGGATTGGGAATTAGGAAGGTTGAATTTAGAGGAAGTGAACCCACATTTGCGTGGAGGGAGAGTGGAAAACCATTTAGGAAAAACCACCCCCAGTTCACCCGACCGAGATTCGAACCTCGATCTCCCCGTCCTCGATGGTTTGACTCAACACGACTGGCGCGTTAGCCAACTACGCCACCGAGGAGGGTAACCAAATAAGGACTTGTTTTTAGTATTTCAAAGATAATACTATTATGTAACATAGTAAATATACCAGTGAAATAAATACTATCACTTTTTCAACTATGATAAGAACAAGAGCAATGTCTGTAATAAAATATCGATACTGCAACAAACTGTCACCTCGACAAAATATGTGTACGGCAAGAACCATAGACTCTCAATCACCGTGAATAATTTCTGGTATAAGTCACCGATATTTTAAAATAATGGCCAATGTGATCACCGATATCAGCAAATCCCTCTTTCGCTGATCCTTAATTCCAAGTGAAGTCGAATAGACACTACGCGATAACCCTCTAGAACAGTTATGATAATAAACACATTGAAGCGACCTCTCATGCTTCCCTTCTACCTACGACATCCGGTCCTCCAACAACAGAATCGGCCGGATCCTGTAGCAGTATCACACACACTGGAACATTAACACTTCTAGGGTGCAGATGTCACATTGTGCACCTAACGAGACCCTTTATGCAAGAACAGAGCATCAGGGGTTCACTTACTAGCCCCCAATTGGCCATTTAATAGTAGTAATGGAGACGGGACAACGTAACATATGATGTTGAATGTGAGTTTATACACGACTGCAGAAATAGATGAGAACTATCTAATCTCGTGAACATCATTTAAAGGACTTAAAGAATATTGAAATAAAATATTCTATGATATCTAGTTAATGCGGTATCATTTTATTTTCAGCTATACTTTCTTGTTAAAAATATATTATTTCTAATTATTTTCTGGTTTTATACTCCTAATTTAGATTTTTGATTCGTGAGATTTGCTTTGTTTACTAACAGTATTTTTAATATGTGGTTGGATTCAATTAAAATAGTTGTTTACACCTTGTTCTGAATATAATAATTTAAGCAGACTAACAAGATACATATGGGTGACGTATACATTTTATTAAATGTACTTTGTATAGTATCTACAATTGATGAGGAAAAGTTATTATTGACAAAGAGGATATCGGGGTTCTAATCTAAGCTGGGTGTACTTACTGTATGTGTTTTTACTTTTCTCCCTTCACAAATGCGGGTACACCTCCTCCAAATTTAATATTACTTATGCCAAAGACATCAGTGTAATTATTACGTATGCAAAAAGCCCAAACGGGTAGTAAGACGTAATGCAACCAAAATTTAACTGTAAATTTATATGTGAAATCTAACATAAAAATATTCCTCTGACCTTCGAATAACTAATTTATATTAATCGGTTGGTATCGTTCTTCGAATTAATTTCTCTATAACATGAAAAGAGTCTTAATTTATAAAATAAATGGTACGGCGCACCGCACAGACTTTCTCTCTCTTTCTATAAACTCGTAAGATTTCTGAACGGAATAATGTACATTGTATCATCACCACTCCACATAAGAGCACGCATAAAATAATATACAATGCTATATAATCAATGAGAAAAGAGGCGCATCTTTGTCCACCTAAGAGCATTTCAAACAGTTTAATGTCTTCCACAAGGGTCAACACTTCGTATTAAAATTTCGATTTCTGGTTAAAATTTTAACATTTTATAAGGTGTTGCAGATCTTCAAGTCATCGCATTGATATTTAATTATTCATTTATACATTTTGACCAATAAAAAATGTAAATATTGACTATTGAGTCTAAAATGGAGATAGATCATTGCTATGCAAACATTTCTCCTAAGAGATTTAAGGAAAAATAACATACTTTTTTAGATACTTATATTTAATTACTCTATGGCATTGGAGAATTATTGCGTTAAGACTTAAGTAGTATATGTTTACAACTAAAGCTCACAAAATTGTATTAATATATTTGCAAATATCTCAGAAACTGCTGCTTTTATAAAAATATATGTCAAATAAAAGTTTTTTATTTCTAATAGTCCTACAATTTTGCAATGATAAGTTGTTTAGTTTCTCCAATAGTTGTGGAGATACGGAAATTAACGCTTCTGTAAAGTACCCTAAAAATCATTTTCATAGGAAAATGAAAATAGCCAGTTTATTTATAATCTTAATCAACGCCTAGATACGAATTTTAATCAAAATCGTTTGAGCAGATTTTGAGAAAACCAAATTTTTCTCTTTTCGCCCTTCAGTAAACTACCCTTAATTTTAAGTTTTTATAGACACACAGACAGACGGCATTGCAAAGACTATTTTTTAGGGTTCGGGGGGTCATGAGACGTCGACATCCATCAACATTTCAGGTTAGTTTTTTTTTACGGTCGCAATACTTAAACTTTAATGTCCAAAAAGTTAAAAAAATTCATATAATTGCGTATAGATTGAAAGTTATTGATTTTATAAAAATATGTTTCGGATAAAATATCTGTATTATAAATATATATACATATTTGTAATGCTAAGTAATTTCATATCTCAAATAGTTTCGGAGCTATTATAAAAAATGTTAATTTACGCATCAGACCGGAGCCCTTAAAGCCATTTTGCCGAAATATTGAGAGTAGCCATTTTGTTTGGAATATTTATTAATGTTCATAAATGAAATTTAATCAAAATCGTTAGAGCCGATTTTGAGAAAATCGACTTTTTCTCTTTTTGCCCTTCAGTAAACTACCCTTAATTTTAAGTTTTAATAGACACACAGACAGACGGCATTGCAAAGACTATTTTTTAGGGTTCGGGGGGTCATGAGACGTCGACATCCATCAACATTTCAGGTTAGTTTTTTTTACGATCGCAATACTTAAGCTTTAATGTCCAAAAAGCTAAAAATATATATATAATTGCGTATAGATTGAAAATTATTGATTTTATAAAAATATGTTTCGAATAAAATATTTGTATTATAAATATATATACATATTTGTAATGCTAAGTAATTTCATATCTCAAATAGTTTCGGAGCTATTATAAAAAATGTTAATTTACGCATCAGACCGGAGCCCTTAAAGCCATTTTGCCGAAATATTGAGAGTAGCCATTTTGTTTGGAATATTTATTAATGTTCATAAATGAAATTTAATCAAAATCGTTAGAGCCGATTTTGAGAAAATCGACTTTTTCTCTTTTTGCCCTTCAGTAAACTACCCTTAATTTTAAGTTTTAATAGACACACAGACAGACGGCATTGCAAAGACTATTTTTTAGGGTTCGGGGGGTCATGAGACGTCGAAATCCATCAACATTTCAGGTTAGTTTTTTTTACGATCGCAATACTTAAGCTTTAATGTCCAAAAAGCTAAAAATATATATATAATTGCGTATAGATTGAAAATTATTGATTTTATAAAAATATGTTTCGAATAAAATATTTGTATTATAAATATATATACATATTTGTAATGCTAAGTAATTTCATATCTCAAATAGTTTCGGAGCTATTATAAAAAATGTTAATTTACGCATCAGACCGGAGCCCTTAAAGCCATTTTGCCGAAATATTGAGAGTAGCCATTTTGTTTGGAATATTTATTAATGTTCATAAATGAAATTTAATCAAAATCGTTAGAGCCGATTTTGAGAAAATCGACTTTTTCTCTTTTTTCCCTTCAGTAAACTACCCTTAATTTTAGGGGTAGATATCCAATTCCAAAAACCCCTCGGGGCAACCCTATGAAAACCCTAGATATCAAGTTTCAGCTCAATCGGTAAAATAGTTTAGGCTCTAGTTGGAGGTACAGACAGACAGACAGACAGACAGACAGACAGACAGACAGACAGACAGACAGACAGACAGACAGACAGACAGACAGACAGACAGACAGACAGACAGACAGACAGACAGACAGACAGACAGACAGACAGACAGACAGACAGACAGACAGACAGACAGACAGACAGACAGACAGACAGACAGACAGACAGACAGACAGACAGACAGACAGACAGACAGACAGACAGACGGAAATTCAAAAACCACTTTTTCGGATTCAGGAAGTCATGAAACGTCAAAATTCATCAAAATCTCGAGTTCGATTTTTTTGACGATCACCATACTTTCTCTACCTATAAGATAGAGAGAAAGTAAATAGTCATAGCATCATCACAGGATTGTATCTAACAACACATTTTGAGTTAATTTTTATTTGTTATTTCCGAATGAGGTAGAGGCGTGCCTTGAAATGGGACTATTTAATTTTATATGATTTTAGATCTAGTGAAATTGTTTATGCATGATCATATTATTTTAAGTTAAGCAAGAAAAAAAACAGATTATATATCTATGTGACCTATTTGTAAGTCATTGAATGTTTAAATTGGTGGTTTTATAATGGAAATACTCAATTTAATAAAATATTGATGTGTGCTACGTTGACTCTATTGGTCTCGTGTTTTATTTGACAATGTAAAACTCTTTATAAATGTTACAAGATAATACATTTAACATAAGGTGAGCTGAGAATTGTCAAATAATTTCAAAAGAAACTCATTCTGTATAGTTCACAAAGATACAACTAATTTGTTCACTAGCATTATTGAATAGTATATTTTTGGAGTGGTTTGAAACTATATTTGAAAAATAGCCCTGTATGAAATACTATGGATATTTTAATATTGGTTTGGAAAAAAACACTTAAGAACTGATTATGTCAATCTTTCAATTAAGGTGTGGATTATAAGTAGCTAACATATACATTAGTTTAGTTAATTTAGGAACTCTACTAAAGTTCATGTAATTTATATAAATTAATTAAATTTTTTAAATGTTAAATAAACCCTAGTTCTTAAATTAATCTTAGATTTTACTCTTAAGATACATATAATCACTATTTTTCTTGTGAATGGTAATTTTTAATCAATCTATACTATTTTTTACTTTCTCTCTATCTTACAGGTAGAGAAAGTATTGTGATCGTCAAAAAAATCGAACTTGAGATTTTGATGAATTTTGACGTTTCATGACTTCCTGAATCCGAAAAAGTGGTTTTTGAATTTCCGTCTGTCTGTCTGTCTGTCTGTCTGTCTGT